>PXNZ01000036.1:0-93531 GCA_003012085.1 Trichoderma brevicompactum
CTATGATACCTTTTCCTTTGCCCTCCCTTTCCTTCTCTCTTTTACTCCCAAGCTCGTTGCATAAATGGCTTGTACATCTACAACAGACCCAAAAGATCGTCGCTGTCCTTCTTAGGCTGAGAACCGCTCTGCGCATTGTGCAACTGCATCGCCGCCGGTAGTGGCTCGCTTGTGTTGGCAGCTCCAAAGTTGAGCCCCTCGAATCCGTTCATTAAATCGTTCATGCCGCCAGTAGGAGCAGCCGATGCTGCGCCAGAGTTACCAGCTGATGAGGGAGCATCAAACATGCTCATCATGTCAGCCATGCCACCCGTAGCGGGGCTTGATACTCGGTCAGGGGTTCCTGTTGCGCTGACTTGCTCCTGAGAAGCCGGAGCCGCGCCATCAAAGTCGATGTCGAGGAGGTTTTCGATGTTGCTCTGAGGGACCGAGGCGGAGCCGTTGGCGGCAGCCGCAGCGACAGACGCAGCGATGGGATTCTCCGCGGCGTTCTGGCGCTGTTCCTGAATGGCAGCCCGCTGGATTTCGTCCGCACCGAACCGGCCCTTGCCAACAAAGGCTTCCGGAGGCTTGTGGTATACCGATGCGAGAGTCGATAGCTCTGACAAGAGCTGTTCCAGTAGCGTGGCCGGCAGGCTTGTCATTGTCGTTGAAATAGTCGGTTTGTGTGACAGTACAATGCTCTGGGGGGTAGTATCAGTAAATGTGCGCTTGAAATACACAGGGACACGTCTCCTACCTTGGCCACCTCCAAGTCTCCTGACAGCAATCGCCAGTAGACATATGCTCTGTCACGGATATCGGGGTTATCGCTGTTGGTAGTTGCCTCTTGCAGGACCTTTTGAACAAGGCTCTGCGCTCCACTGGGCTTCTTCAAAAACAGCTTGACAACGGCCGTCAGGATCTGTAGTTGGGTCTGCAAGTCATGTTAGCCAACAAGCCCGCAAGTGCATCGTGTTGAAACATACCTGCGTAAATTCTTCCGAAAAGGTGTCGACGAAGCCGTCAAGGATCTCTTCTGCATTGCTAATCTTTTCCGCGTACTCACCCACAATCCAGATGAGAGATCCACGAGCATTGGCCTCGTCGAGCTCGTCAATGTAGTTGCAAAGCGAAGGGATCACGCCCTCGTAGCCAGGGTATTTTCGCAGGATATCCTTGATGACAACAACAACCTCTTGCACCACATAGTTGACCTTGGTGGCGAGAAGGTCTTCCAGCGCCTGGACGCACTTGGCACTGGAATCCTCAATCTTGATCGCCACCTGGCCGATGGCCTTGATGGCTCGGCGCACAAAGTCCATGTCCACTTCCAGCGCATATTCCTTCAGCTCGGAGAGAAGCTGCTCGTAGTTCTTCTCGTTTGCTATCCTGACCATGATCTCCAGCTTCTGCATCTTCACATAGGGCGGGTCGTTGTATTTGCAAAAGAAGACTCTCAGCTCTTTGCTCAGAATATCCGGCTTCGCTTGAAGAAGCAAATCGATGTTTCTCAGGGCAACATATTGCACCTCTGGCGCGGACGCAACCAATGTGACTATTTCACACGGCGGTATTAGTAACAAGTACATATATCAAGAGTTAGGAGGCCACAACAGCAGCAAACTTACCGAGAGGAGGCGCCATCTTCTTAAGATATGACCGTACAAGTTCCGAATTGATCGATTTCATGTGGATAAAGACCACCTTGACAGCAGCCAAGACCACACTAGGGTTGACGTGCTGGAACTGCGGAATGACCCTTTCGCAGATGTGCTCCGACTCCTTAACATCAGCCGCGGCATAGTCTGCTAGCACGGTCAAAATGGTGATTCTACCCCATTCGGTACATTCATTCATGGCCATCAGCAGCTTTTTCAGAACCGCGGGAGTGACCAGCAATGCTCTCGTCTCCGGTGCCGTCTCGCTAATCTCCGCCAATGCCTGGACCGAGTTTGCGACCACCATGGGGTTGGGATCACCAATCATCTCCTGAAGTGTCTCGATGAATCCGTTCTCGATGCACATCGCCGGGTTCAGGTCGAATAGCTTGGCCACGCAGATGGCCGCGGTCTTGCGTACGTATGGCGACTCATCCCTTAGCGTTTTCCTCAGCGGCTCCTCCATGTAATCGACCATCTTATCCACTCTGATGCATCCCATTGTGCGGATAGCGAGCGCTCGTACCAGCGGGTTCGGATCTTCTGAGTCTTGAACAAACGTATTCACGGCGAGGATGCAAAGGTCTGGGTGTGTCTTGGCGTAGTTCCTGTGTCGTTATTCGTTAGCAACGGGTTTCAAGCGGTTTCTGCTTCCTATCCACATCAAGTCCACCAAACGATGTGAAGGCAGTTTACCAGCACAAGAATAAATTCATATGGCGACGTACATGAGATACAGATAGACCAGCTTCTTCTGGTCAAGGTCGCTCGTCGCAATGTTCTTCAAGACGTCGGGGAACAAGGCAGACACATCCTTGCCCAGCGTCATGGCCATGATGGTCTTCTGGATCGACTCCTTTCGCTCGTATGCATACTGCGAGACCAGGCCAGCCCGCAGCTCAAACGTCTCTCCCTTCCGAGGCGCGGCGAAGGCGCCCCGGATGCGATTCACCGCCATCGTCGAGGAGCTTTAGGTGGTGGAGGGGCACGAGGATAGTTCGAGAGCACACGTTCCGGGGGGGCGATCCTTTGAGACTTCTGGTGGTTCGGAGCAGCTGTCAGTGACCAGAATAGCTAATGGCTCTCCGGTTGCATCTGCCAGGGGAATCTCGAGTCGCAGGGCGCCGTTCCGTGGCCTCTTCGCCTGGGGATTTTGCCAATGTCGAGGAGGTTGAGAGTTGCAGCTTATGGACTCGGGACAGCAGCTTGCACTGGGCCTCGCGGTGCCTCAGCGACAGCCTCCCCCTACTATGCCAATCAAACTCCACTAAAAGCCGGCTCCGAGAGCGTTGCAGCAGCGCCCGCCGAATGGCCAGATTTACGGGTGCTGCTGCTGAGTCATCCGTGGCTCTGGTGTCCAAAGACAGGGGACTGCTATTAATGGCAAAACAACTATCTCGATGCCTAGACCTTGGTATTATACAGATGCCTAGGATGGATTTACTATATCGGATGCCTGATTTATTCGCATGTTACGAATACGATTCTATCACAGCTCATCACTTTTGTACAGCAACGAGTAATCTGAGAATCCAAACAACCGTAGCCCATCATGAGTCTCGTGCTCAAGTGACTAAGAAGTAACAAGGCGAATAGTACAAGTAAAACCATGGTCCACATCCGCCTGCATCACCTGAATCGGGAGTTTCATGACCTTAGCTGCACTTAGTCATCCATCGGCAGACTTGCGCATCATGCCATCATCTACATGTAAACAATCTCTCATCCAGAGCTTCCTGGATACTTCTAATCAATCAAGGAGAAACAAGACACTCAATTAGCACGGAATAGATGCTCCATACTTAGTACTATAGCAAAGCGCACGGACCCCCTTCCTCACCCAGCCCAAACCAGCACCGACGCCATAAAGTTAATTCTCTAGTTCTCAGCCTTCCATCAGCGTCTTCCTTCTTAAGCCGAGACCCTCTCTTCTACTCTTTTGTTCCGCCAACATGGTAATACCACCAAAGTCATCAAGTTTGAATATCCAAGTTTTTGTCTGCTAAACCTCCATGTCGCAGGCAAGCTTTCCCAACCTCAGGAGGCTATTCATCGAGGCCCGAACAGAAGACGAAGAGAGGAATATCTCAAGAAAGGCAGTAAGAAATCTCTCTACATGTCGTAAGCCGCCTGGTATCTTGTCTAATTACCATGTGCCTAGTTTTATCACGCTGTTCTCTTCATGGGGTCCGTCGCTGTCTTTAGTCTGATTGCACAGAGACTGAATGCTGGAAAATGAGTTGCCATCTCTCATAAAACTGAAATTCATAGCGATCCTTTGTTACGCAAGCATCGTCATAATGACCATATCAATGTGTTTCATAATATTGGGCATCTATTGTGAATTATTCGTCCTCATATCCGTCCTGCACATCTTCCATTTCGACCTCGTCATTCTTTGATGTTGACGTTGCCGCCTTTGCCTCCTGCTTTCTCCACAGGTTGGCTAGGAATTCATTCGTGCTAGCTTCATCGATGCTCTTATCCTCTCTCTTCTTCAAAAATCGCGGGAACCTTAAGCTCAGGCCTCGCTCGTCGCTCACCAGTCCAATGGCCGCGGTATAGACTGGACTAAGTGTTATGTCCGCAAACGCCATTTCCCAAACCTCCTGCGGCTCGAACCAGACATCTGGATTCGGCCCATAGTACTCTATAAAGCCCGGTTTCCGAGCCTTGGTGTTCTTTGGCTCGCCGCTTTCTTCTCCATCGTCATAGAATTCCTTGTTTGCCTTGTAAAACGTGTCTGTAAAGCCCGATATGCATTTACAGACCACCTCCAGCGTCCCGCTTTCTTCGTTACGAACGGCCATTAAAATGGGAGACCACCATTTTGCTTTTCTACCTTGCCCGTGCCATCCAGCTACAGGGATCATATCTAATGTATCAAAGCTTGAATTGTAATCCTTCTTGACTTTGAGCCATGAATCTAGTCGTTTGTCCGGTTCGTAGGTTGCTAAGAGCGGCTTTCTTCGGGATTTTGCAGCTTTTTCCTCGCCATCACCCTTTGCAGAACCCTTAATCTTTCCTCTTCCTTTTGCTTTACTCTTAGGTAGAGAGAGTTTTTCCGTATCTTCCAGAGGTTGTTCAGGCTCTCCTTCCACATAAGGAAGATCAGGTATATTGTCCAAAATTTTAACCATGATGCCTTCGCATTTGTTCTCCAATGCCGACTTGAAAAATTCAAGAACGGCTTCCGAGTCCCCAGAAGTGGCGTCCAGACTCCTAACCCAAGTAAAGTGGTGCGGTACCTCAATGAATAGAGACCGAAGAAGCTCTCTTCTCTCTCTGAACGGCCGATCCAACAAAGATTGCCCATTGAGATACATGAGGTCAAACGCAAAAAGGCATACGTCGATTTTGATGTCTCCTATCGCAACATCCTTTCGCGCACGATTGGTCAACGTCTGAAAATTTTTGAGCTCACCAGTCTCCCGATCGACAGCGACGACTTCACCCTCCATGATGAAGCTACCGATGCCCTCTCCCCTAATCTTTGGCACGAGCTCCACGAGATCAGGGTACTTTTCGGTCATGAGCTCCAAATGTCTGGAGAATATCGAAACCTTGCCCTTTTCATCGCAGTGGACCTGCGCGCGCTGCCCATCATATTTGAACTCACATGCAAAATCCCGCCCCTGTAGCTTCGTGAGCATCTCCGAAAGATCTCTAGTGATGCTTCCTAACATGGGGCGCAGCGGCACGTGGAGATTCAAGCCGCACCGCACAAGCAGCTCTTCACACACCCCAATTTCGAGGAGTGCAGGAACCAAATCATTGTAGTTTGGGTGTCTCGCATAACTTGCTTTGACAATCTCTTCCGCTTTGCTCCAGATTTCCGCCAACTCCTCCTTCTTTAGTTTACCTAGTTCTGAAACATTCCTTGTACTGTAATCAGAACCTGGAGCTTTAGATAGCAAGAATGCTCTAGATAATGCAATCAGCATGGTAGTTTTGACAGCACCAATGCGGAGCTATATACCGTTAGCTATGAGTTCGACCGAAAGAAACTTTAGATAGGAACGCGCACATATTGGGAGACGGTCCGAACAATGAACCGGCTTTCCTCTCCACCGCGTGCATCTTGTAGCAGTCGATCTACAATCCGTTGCTTCGTTTCACCACTTCCTTGCCCATGAGTGGTAGCAATCTTGACCAAGGACTGGTAGACCCCCTTTATTGTCAAAGGTGTCGGCTTCCTCAATGTGAAGCTTTGCTTCTTCTTTGCTTCAAAAGCAACGTCACCGGGGTCACCGTATTTGTCATAAATAGCTTTGAGAGACCGGTTGTCCAAACCACACACTTGACGAAGAGCCTTGGAGATGGCAGAGCCTCCTAGACCAAGCTCCATGGAGATATATGGAGGAGATATAGAATTTGTGGCAAGCCAGACCTGGATCGCAATGAGAATTACACTCACAGTTTGGGACATCAGAACTTACAGCTGGTAAAAGACTAGAAGGATCACTTTCAATTAATATCCGCAGGCAGTTCACAAGGGTATCGACAATTTTTATGCGGCTTGTTGTGGCGCTGACAAGGACAAAACATCTAGTAAGGAGGGCATAAGATGCGTCACCTTTTTCAGAGGCCCAAAATTCCTGCAGCTCTCTTACGTATTTTGACGGTTCAAATGTGAGTGGTGATTCGTCAAGTGGAATAGACGTTGTTATGGCATCATCAGCCATGCCAGTAGACTGCAGAGCGAGTGTTTTCTTAGCATCTTGCTTCTTGGGAGTAGTATCAGCAGTCGACTGCACTGGCTGACTGGTGGAAGTGGGTGTAGAATCGCTCTCCAATGCCTCGACTATGGCTTTCATATCTTGGTCTTTAGAAGCTGAATTCTGGCCACCTGGAGCAGCATGCGCTCCGTTTGCTGCTTCTTCATCCCATTCCGCTTGGAGCTTCCGTGCTAATTCTTCATCTGTAAGTGCAGTGGAAGCACTGCTTGGAGCATCATCTTCACCAGCTGATGAGGCTAAGGCGTCAGACTGTTTCTGCTTAGAAAAGAAGTATTCCAGTCCCCTTGACTGGGCTGCAGGCTGCTTCTTGCCGCTGTTAAGCTTCCTCTTCTTCGACGGACTGGACATGGTGTCTCAATGTAGCTCGGAGCAGCTAGGGAAGCCCCTCAACGACAGAAGACGTCACCCGGCAACATGGAGAACTTATTGTCAGAATATTCTGGCTCATGGAATAGCACTAAACGCGTGATTCATTCACATCATCGCTACAAACATCCCCTTCACGCGGAGTCCTCGTCGTCCATGACGCTGTCTAACACGCTGGCACGTGATCGTGAATCTAGCTTCGGAAGATCAGGAACCCCGTCAAACCTCTTAACACTAAGCCCCTTTTGGCGCTTTCGTGCCGCACAACCAGCTTCGCCCACCATATGCGAAATCTTCCCTTTTAGCCCCACCATCTCGAATTTCGAGTCGACATACCCCCCTCATCCAACTCGATTAATATCACCCGTCAAAGCAGTCAAGATGAACGGCGAAGACCCCTCAGAGCGACCCGACTATATCACGACTGTGATTAACGGCCTCGAGCGCTATAACCCCGAGGCCGTTGGCACGCTCGAGAACTACCTCCAGGAGCAATGTGACCAGAAGTTCTGCGACTGCAATGCGAACCGGACACTGTTGAAGCTGTGAGTGCCTCATTGCGAGTGCGGTTTTTTCCCTTTTGTCTTATTTTGGGGAAATACCTTTGCTTTGCGCCTGTTATCTATATGATGACCGTTTTTGTAAACGTTTCCTATTACCTGAGGCGGGTCTAAACAGCCCAGCCGCTTGAAGTCAACTTTAGTGGTGTCTGAAAAAAATTACCTACAATTATCATATTATTTACCCGTTTCTCCCCCTTTCGCGCATGCGTAATACCGCGATGCTAATTTCCGCCACAAAAATAGCTACCAGCTCAACCCGGACCGCATGAAGGACGAAGTCGTCACCAACATCCTCGTCAAGGCCATGACCCAGTTCCCCTCAGCCCAGTTCACCCTAGCCCTCCACCTTATCAACCCCTCCGCTGCCTCCGCCGGCGAACTCCACGAGGCCATCACCAAGCTCCGATCTCTCAACTCCCAGCTTCAGGGCGCCCAGTACGCCGACTTCTGGGCTGATCTGGACGGCGATGACCTGTGCGCCGACCTGATCGCCGACATCTCAGGCTTCGAGGATCTCGTCCGCGAGCGCATTGCCGGTCTCGTCTCACACGCCTTCCGGGAAATTAAGCTGTCACATATGGTCTCATGGCTGGGCTTCAACGAGGACAAGACGCGGAAATTCATCACCGAGGTCGCTGGCTGGACTATCGATGAGGAGGGCAACGTCAAGATCCCCTCTAACCCCGACAACGAGGCCAAGAAGGCCGAGATCCGCGAGGATGTCAACGTCGATCAGTTCGCGAGGGTGATTAGACGGTCTTGGGAGGAAACTGTATAAATGCTGCGAAGGAGAGAGGGAGAGAGAGGAGGAGGAGGGGAAGACAAGCGAGATAGAGGCGTTGATTAACCAGTATTTGCTTATACAGGGAGCAGAGAGGCAATGGATATGTCGACGGAACCCATGATGCGGAATTGAAACATTGGCATGATGGCATGGTTGCGGGGTCCAAAAACTCAAAGGCGTTTTACTAGGAAAAAAGCTGTTAATTAAAAAGCGATACAAGATCAGTCATGCATAGAACAGGGCTTATCTTTTTGGGCATCACATCTATTCGCACCCTCCTATTTGATATCATGAACTCGTCGAGGTTTATCCTCTTACATTTTCTTTTTTGTCTATCCACATAAACAACCCAACGCCAATTATTTGTTCTTCGCCAACTCCTCCCACTGAACACCAGCCCATTCCTCCAAATAGCCCGCCTCCTCCACGGCGGTATGCCTCAGCGAACAGTCCCTCTCGCACACGCCAACAATAATCGTCCCCCACTCCATGCCATCCAAGCTCAAATCGTCCTCCTCCAGCTCCGTAATGGCGTTGGGCGTCAGCTGTACTTCAAACGTCCTTCGTCCACCGCAGTTGGGGCATCCCGGCATAGTGCGCTTCGTCAGCAGCTCGCCAACTTCATCCGTCTTGGAATACAATAACGGTATGCCGCCAAACTCATATCGAATACACTGCTCAGGATTCTGGGCCATTCGATCTGCAAATTTCTGAAAGGTGGCATCCATGGCGGATTCGAATGCCTCGCGATCGAGAGCAGAGGGCTCTGGAGCATCGGCATCGGCGATGCTCACGTTGGCCGGCAGCTTTGTCGGGGTAGGGTCGAGAGTTTCGTAGTCGGCGTCGGCGAGGAAGAGGGTCGGGTAAGGCTCTGGCTGTGAAGCCTTTTCAGGCCACGGCTCAGGAGGAGGCGGTGGTCCCGCGGGTGTGGTATTTATTGCGAGGGTTTCGGCAAAGGTCTTGGAGAGGTTCGTCGAAGCAGCGGCAGCAGCGGGCTTCTCAGTCGGCGTGGCGGCGGGTTTGGCTTGCTGGCTTGAAAATGGGTTGGATGAGGAAGAAGATGAGCTGAACGGATTGCTCGATCCCGTCGCGGCAGAGCTAAAGGGGTTCGCAGCGCTGGAGAATGGGTTTGCGCCAGAGGCCCCCAGAGGCTTCGCTCCAAACAGCGATTCGCCCAGACCTGGTCCGTCCTTTTTCTTTTCCTCTGGCTCACTCTTCTTCTCAGGCTTCTTCTCCTCAATAGGTGCTGCTGTCTCAGCACCCTCCTTCCAAACCCTCACGCCTCTTAGAGCGCGAACACTACCAGCCTTCCGCCGACATGTCGCCCTGCGGCAGGCGAAAACGTATAACCGCCGCTCGTGGGTAGGGAATTTCTCCGGAAGTTCGCCATTCAGCTGCAGCAGCAAGGCCATCAAATCTTTACAGACCTTGCATCTTGCCAAGGCTGCTGAGGGGGGCTTGTCTGTGTCGAGCCATTCCTAAGGGACCCATTATATTAGCATATCCTCTGGGAAAGCTTTGGCGCAGCGAGAGAAGAAGAAAAATAACTTACTGGAGTGCCTCCCAGCTTGCTTATCGTGTCCTCCTCAGCTTCTCTAGAAGCATATCCAAGAAGGACATTTGTCTCTGTGAACTCTCCCTCTGAGGAGTCGGAAGCGTAATCTGCCATTGTCGCAAAACTGCCCGCAGACTGGAGGCTTCTGATTGTGATATGTATTTCAACGATGGTGGGGTCAAGATTTTTTTTTTAGGTGGAAGATAATCTTGTTGCGGGGCTTATCGGCCAGTGTCATCAAAACAAGTGCTTGGCCACCAAAGCCGTCCACATGTCGTTTGTACGAGTATGAGTGTACATAGCGCATCAGTTATATTAAAATGCAATATTAATAAAATGGCAGTGCCTAGAGAGTTGTAACCTGTTCCGGGATGATTTTTGTCTACCATAAGTCTAAACAATAGATTCATTACATGTGATCCTCAGGGCCATCCATTCCCGGACCCGGCCCAGCGGCTCTACCCATCTGTCGGGCCTTCAACAGCTCGTCGCAAAGCAGCAAGTTGGACGCAATACCAGAGCTTGAAGCAATGCAATTCCTCAAAACTCGGAAGGAATCGAATACACCCTCCAACTCGGGGTCCATTGGCTCGCCGGTCTCCAGGTTCAAGCCAACGACCTGGCCTTCTGCGTGCTCGTCTTGTAGTGCGGCAACTGTAAATGGCGTTAGCATTGAGCTTTTAGTATAGACACTTCAACACGTTTCCAACTTACGGGCATCTTGAACGTCGTGTCCTGCATTGGCGGCAAGAGTCTTGGGAATGATGAGAAGGGCGTCGGCAAAAGCCTCCACACCCCACTTGGCCTTGCCCTTGACCGTCTTTGCAAAGACATCGCTCTTCAGGTGGGCAGCGCAGGCAACCTGGAAAGCACCAGCGCCAGGTACAACGCTCTTATCGACAATCATGTTGTAAACACTTCTTAGTCCATCTCTAACGGCATCCGTAACCTGGGCAATGGTGTGTTGGTTGGGACCCTTGATCAAAAGAGTGACGGACTTGGGGTCCTTGACCTCCTCGACAAAGGTATACTTCTCCTCGCCAAGAGTCTGTTCGTAAACGAGGCCAGCCCAACCGAGGACATCGGGTGTCAGGTCATCGACGCTGTTCTGAGCAATGCCGCCGCAGATGAGCTGCAGTCTCTCCATGTTTCGTCTCTTCGCTCTTCGAAGAGCCAGGATACCGTTCTTAGCCAGGACGTCTAGGGAGAGAGGATCAATACCCTTCTGGTTGATAATGACAAAGCTCTTCTTTCCGTCGTCACCGCAGACCTGCTTCTTCAGCTCAACAATCTTCTTAAGCTTGGCATCGACGAATCGACGTTCACTCTCAACAAGCTTGTCTCGCTGCTCGGCACTTGAGTAGAAGAAACCAGAGTTAATCTCAGTCTTCTCATACTCCAGGCTGACATTCATCGTCAGGATATAGCAGTTCTCCAGTCTCTTGGGCATGTCAGGATGTCTGGCACCGTGGTCCAACGCCAATCCTCGGATGAGCTGCGTGTCCGACGCAGTACGGTGCTGCATCTTCATAATCTCCACCATGTGCAGGTCGGGCTTGGCAGGCGCCTGGTAAATAGCCAGCACCGCATCGACGATATCGGGGGTAAGCTTCGCTGCTAATGTCGAGTTCAACTTCGTGGCAAGGGATGTTCGGGCAACGTTCAACAACAGCTCGCGGTCGACTTCCTTGGGCAGCTTGAAAGAATCCAGGAACTAGTAACAGTCAGACGAGACGCTCTCCCAATTCATAATTCAGAGGCGTCTTGTAGTCACCTTCAGAGCCTCAGCCTTGGCAATCTCAAAGCCATCGGTGATGATGCGTGGGTGGAGTCCTTCAGAAATGTATCGGTCTGCCTGCTTCAACAGCTCTCCCACCAACAGCACCACAGAGGTTGTGCCGTCTCCGCAAATATCGTCCTGCGCAGTCGCTGCTCGGGCAATCATAACGGCAGTCGGGTTTTGAATTTGCATTTCTCGCAAAAGAACGTTTCCATCCTTGGTAAGCTTGATCTGTTCGAGACGGTCGGCTGTTAGGAATAGGGGGTTTGTCATTGAGGGGTAGAAATTGGGCTTCGCGTACCTGTCCGGCGCCATCGACAAGCCTACAACGCGGTCAGCACTGATCAAACGTCTCGGACGAAGCTGTTTGCCTTACATTTTTATCGTGCCTCGCGGTCCGAGGTTTGACTTGAGCACATCCTGCAGGCCCTCACCAGCACTGATGTTGACCCTCAGAGCTTCACCCCTCCTCTGCAACCGGTTAGACTACAGCAAAGCTCACGCATGGCGGACAGATGAGAGACGCACTCGGGACTCGGCCTTTGGGTTGAGAAGTTGCGCCGCAGACATTTCGATAGCTGTGAGCTCGCCGGTCGATTATAAATATCGTGGGCTCGGTGTTGGTGGCAGTATCGTGGTTTCGACAAGCTTCCCTCTGCCTGGCACCGACCCGCAATGAGAGTTGGTGGGCTGGGTACTTTTTTCTGCCTCCTTGGGCAAAGGCGGTGTGGTGGGGGAGTGGCAGATATTAGCAAGCCTACTCCGTACTACCCACTATTTACGCCAGCACCTGCCCAGCAGCCATTTAGGGGATTGTTAAGTATGAATTGACGAGATGCAACAGTTGAAGGGAAAATGCGGAAATAAAAGTGTGGATTTCTCTCTTCTTGGGATATTAAAAGATGCCTAATAGCTAGCAGAATTGAACTTTAGTCCCAGTTCTTTTCCAAATAATGCACCATCATCTCAACTCTCCGTCATCAGCAGTGCCTTTTGCACCAATCTCCTACCAAGCATGGAATCACGCAGACTGCGAGCTTTGACTTCAGACATATATGAGATTGAGATTTTTAGCAGCCATCACTACCCATCTGTACTACTGAGTCTCTTGTGAATATTTACACTCCGTCCTATGCTTCTTCCAATCCTCCTTTTGACACTCTGGTGAGCAGTACTGCGTCTGCAGACACCCGCTACACGCCCTCAGCTTCCGACCCTCAACCGACTCAGCCCTTCCACAATTTCCACATGTCTTCACATCAAGCAGGTCTGGTTGGGCCAGGGCGTCTGCACTAATCACCGCTTCGGCGTAGGGGTCAGAGTACATCGGGCTGATTGCGATCCGCACGGCGTGCTCCACGACATTCTCCCACATGGGTACTGAGACAAAATCGTCTGGTATCTTTCCATTGCCACAAGAGCAGAGCCATTGCTGTCCATGTTCAAGACTCAACGGCACAGTAGCTCCACTCTTTGCGTATTCACAGGTTGAGAGATGATTCCAAGTTCGGCATCGTTCCACCAAAGAAGGCACAGTCTTCTTCCATAGTGCCAGCTCTTCATCATTGACAATCAGGGTGCAGCCTTCCAATGGTCTCATCTCTACAAAGAACTCTCTCAAAGCCTCAGATTCCAACATTTTTAGTGTTAGTGGGATGATAGCGGCATCCAACACCACTGACGCCGTGTCACCATCCAGCCGCAAGGCAGAGACAAAAACCAGTGTTTGGATGCCTTTCCCGTCCAGCTGGCTCAACAAAAACATGCCCGTCTGGCCTCCTTGGATGCCAGAAGCAACCGAAAACATGGTAAATAGGGATTCTTTGAAGTTAACTCGCACATCTTCCGAGAGTCCTGATTTATCCACCTCTCCTCTCAACCTCCTCTCTTCAGCAGAAAATTGAAAAGATGTTAGCGTTGACACCCACTTCAGGCGCTGCTTTTCACTCAGATCGACAACTGGAAGATTGTCAAGGTTGACATGGGAAAGGTTGGCAGCCACGGGGAGGCCTTGAGGGGTTATCACAGTAGGCGAAAGAAAATCGCTAAGAATCTCATTCTCGTTCGGGACTGCCAGCAGCGCGGTTACCTCAATGTACCCAGATGTGCGAGCAATGCGAGTTTTGCTACCACCTTTCGTCACGGGAGCTGGGTATTTAAGCGGGCATATTAATTGTCCCTTGCCGAACACAACATTGATCGTGAAAGGGTCGCTCTGTTGCAGTTCAATAGGCACCTTCTCTTGCAGCAGCCTTTTGCCGTCCTCAGATGAAATCTGTACATGCGCAGTTAAAGATTCAATGCGCTTTTTATCCGGAGATATTTCAGCCATCAATTTCATTGGACCCTCGCTGCCCGTTTTAGGAATTTCATCTTTGAGTAGCCTCACACCACCACCCGTCACCTTGTGTGAGGAGGTCCCCGGCAGTAATTTGGAGATGTACACCATCGTGGGATTTGTTAAATTTGCTTCGCCAACTGTGTATGACGAACGCAGTATTTGGGTAAAGAAAATACTACCGGGACTAGCCGTGCCTATGCCCAGGCCAACCAGACTCAACTCAGGCTCTTCCCACAGCGCGGTCGAAGGCACTAGGAAACTGGCTATCCACGCTGATTTCCCTGACCAACCCTGCCAGTCTTCTTGGATTTTCACAACTCCTTCTCCTGTACTCATGTCTCCTGTCGTCGTTACTCTGCCGAAAACGATATGGACATCATCAAACATGCTAAGCCAGTTTGTTAGAGCAAGAATGCCAGTCTTTAATGTACCTAGCAGTGTTGGAATGGGCGACGAGGGGAGTGACTGAGGAAAGAGCACGTTTAATGTATTTCGAGGTACAACTAGCGTGATTGCAACCATAGGTGGAATGTACTTCCATCCACTGAGTAGCCCCTGACTCGGTTTCATTGATGCTCTAGGCATCCATTCCCCATTGTGAAGTTTAGATAGAGATAGTTGTAGGTGGAAATCTTGGCTCTGGTTAGGCGCGAGAGCCAGAGATTTATCTTTTTCTATGCTGTCAAAAAATTGCGTAAACACTGCATCCCAATCAGTCGCCACATGTCCCTTGATGATCCTAACCAAGGCAGTAAAGCTCCCGCGATGAAAACGAGGGAAATTCTGAAGAGACTTGCCAGCAACGAACAACCCGGACTTGTTGTCTCTCTCATTATCAAACATCCCGAGGTAGAGCTGGAATAAGGCGTCGGAGACATCTTTGGCTGTCATATGTATTTTGGGTCGTCCCTCATCATAACCACCAAACTGGTCATCCCGTTTCCAAGCCAGACGGGTGCGAAACTGGGCTGGTTGTGGGGAACCCGGCGATTCATCCAATATTGAAGTGAGAACGTCGTCTGCATGTGATTCAACCTTGGCGTTTGTCCAATACTGCAGAGGGATAAGGCCCAGGAAAAGACAAATAGTGGATGACGGACCATACAGTAACTGGTCGAGAGAATCCTGCCCGGCTTTGCGGCTCTCAATGAGCTGCTCGGTAAAGAGAGTTGCCCAGGGCCTAGGCTTGAGCAGCGGTGACGCGGATACAAGAATGTTTAAAACTTCAAAATCATCTGATAGGTTGGACGTGTCGATGGCGTCGAATTTTGTTGGTGCGTTGCCTTCTTGCCCATATAGATAGTTGTCCAAGCGAAGGACTCTAGAATCCCATGGACGCCTGTACCAATTTGCAGACACTTCGCCTGTTGCATCAGCATTTTGGAGGGTATGGCAGAGTGCAAAAGCGTCTGAAACGACAAAGCGGACATGAATGCAGTGTTTTAAGCTTCTAGTGGCTTTGATCCAAGCAGAGAATTGTACTTTAGCAGCCGCAACAACCTTGTATTTATCGTCTTCTACCTCATCAGGCTTCAGGGGAGAGTTGTCTCGCAAATCTGCGAATGCAGTTGCAAGATGAAACCCAAGTATCGGGTCACTATCGTGGTGTAAATGTTCCCACTCAGAAAGAAGACCAGCCAGCATAGGATTCGGAACCTGGGCATCTTTTTCCGGAGCCATCACGACTCCCTCATTCCAGTAGTGTTGGAAATTTTGGGGAAGCGCAAATTTGGATGCTAGTGCAAGGGGAGCAGCCGATCGTAGGCCTGCCAGAGAAGCACCATTCAGCTGCTCTCGGGATAGCTGAACGCTCTCTGACAGCTTAACAGCTTGCGCGAACAGGTTATCCTTGACTGCTGCATCCGATATGCTTTGAATTGCCGTGCGGACATCACGCAAAGTGCCTTTCTCGCCAAATTCTATAATAGACGCATATGGGCTCTCATCAAAGGAACTCAGAGAGCCAATCATAGGAATGAGTTTCCTAATATGTCGACGAAGGAGCTTCATGGTCTGCTCGTCCAAGTACATGTGATAGTATATGTCCCAAAGTGCTTCGTCACTAATATCTTCTCCTTCAGCCAGTATCAAAGTCAGGAGAACAAAGTTCCGTGCTACCAGCAGCCCGCGTTAGTAGATTATTTTATATGATACATATATAACCTTGAAAGTGTCAAGCTCACCAATGACATTTTCGTCGATATCACAACATGTGAAGTCGAGCTCCCGGGAAGCTGTGCCAAGAAAAGAATGTTAGTCCCGCCATGGCACGCGAACATAGGAAAGCTTACGGAGTCCTTTTTCCACGTAACAAGTGTAGAGAATATTTCTCAAATCGCCGCAGCCAAGTGACAAGAGGCTGGCATCCTGGCCGTGTGGAACACTTCGTGCCAAATTCGTGGCAGGCGTGCTTCCGATGGCGTAAAGCCACCGGAAACGGTACGCAATAGTCGGAGTAAACATTTCTCAAAAATCAACGCATAGAGGGCGGGAAAACCATAGAAATCAGAGATAAACGGGGTATAGATCGAGAAACAAAAATTGGCCAAAGAACAAGATCAAGGCAAAGAAGTACGGGCGAAGGTGGAAGAAAAAAAGGCTGAGGGCGGGGAGGTCAAAGAGTCAGCCATAGCAGCAGGTATATAGTGCCAGCCGAAACTCGCCTGCCAGAGCCTTATCTGCCACAATTTGTACAACTCACGTCATAAACAACACACCGCCCGCTGAAAAAAGCAAATTCGCCCTGCATTTAATATAATTCATACATGTATTGGAGCGCTGAGTTCCAATCACAACCTATCCAATGCAGCCACGAATCCTTCGACACGGGATGCGGTGAACAAGCCGTTCAGCTCTCACAAATAGCAATGTGATGTGGCATAAACTGGCAGGCCCAGAGCAAAAGCCACCGGTCGAGACCTGGGCCGACAGTTGCAATAGGTCATCACGGAAACTTCACAGGGAAAGACACGCAGGTGGCAATCATTAGGCTCCAATAACATCCAGGCTCTCATTCATACTTCTAGTGCACCCAGGTAATATCCTCAAAACTCCGAAATATCCAAAGAGGGACCGGTGGCGGATTCCCGTCGAGAAGCCTCATTTCCAAAACATCAACGCGTTGTAACATCACTGCATACCCAAAACAAATGAAAAAAAAAAAAAAAAGAAGAAAACAATCCCTTTTTTATCCCCAATCCCGTTCCTTCCCCGTATTGTACAATTGAACTGACACCAGATTTCCAACATGGCGGGCTGTGGTTTACACAACAATAATAGCCAAGGAGATAAGAACACAAAAAACCCCCATAACCCAAGGAAGAAAGAAACATTATCCCGATCATTAGACCCGGTTCCAAAATTAAGGCGTCATCGTAAAATCGACTCGACAAATATAAGACAAGTTCAGAATAAATCGTGGCATAATTAAGATCTCGGACGCATCAAGCATATTTTTTTAATCAGAAGTAGTAGCCGTTGTCGTTTAGCATGCTGACTGCTACGCCGTTGAACTCGTCGAATTTAGGCATCATTATTATGCTCTGGTCACGATCTAGTGGTATGAAGCTGTCGTCGTTGGTGAATTGGCGAAGCAGATCTTCCTCCTGTTCGCTGATGCTGAGAGGCAGAGTTCCGCCCATGGATGCCAAGTTCATCATCATACCACCGGCAGAGAAGTTGACGACATCGTCGGCCGTTGTTGACGTAACGGGATCTAACTCGAAGAAGTGTGTTGATGGTGGCGATGATGATGATTGAGAGAGGCCGGGCGGTGTGTTGTATTGGCTTGGCGTGCTCTTGTCGGGGGAAGAAGCATGTGAGGTCCTCTCCATAATTGCTTCCGGGGAGACGTATGAGTGTACACTGGCTTCTGAGGGGGATGCGACAATGTTGTTGACTGTCGGATTGGGCAAGTTGGGCATTGGTGCTGATGAAAGGGAGCGCAATGACTCTGCCTCGCCATCAATTCCCATATCCAGCACCTCGCTCAGCACGTCGAGTTCGTAATCAGGAGAATTGATCGCAGAGATGTCCGAGTATCCCGAAAATGAAGAGATGGAGCTAATGGACATGTTCTTCTTCCTAGTCTTTGCGGATTTTTCAAGTCGCGCGTCCATTTCGGGGCGATTCTTCTTGGGTCGCCCGCGCTTTACGTTCTTCCTCACAATGCCGTCAAAGGCGCCGACACACATGCCCCGTTGGCGGTGCCTTGTGAGAGCATCGTGCCGCGCAAACTTGTTACCGCAGTCGCAAGGGTATGGCTTAATGCCTGTGTGGATTTTGGCGTGTCGCTTAAGGTCGTGCTGTCGGACAAAACATTTCATGCAAGCTGGGCACTGATATTGGCGATCATTTAGATGGGTCTGGACGTGAGACTTGATGTTCTCCTTGCGGCCAAACTGCT
Organism: Trichoderma brevicompactum; assembly: GCA_003012085.1. Lineage (NCBI taxonomy): Eukaryota > Fungi > Ascomycota > Sordariomycetes > Hypocreales > Hypocreaceae > Trichoderma > Trichoderma brevicompactum. The sequence continues at coordinate 18,174 of PXNZ01000036.1, forward strand.
TCCCGCAGTCTTCAAACAGACAGGTCCATTTACCGTCCGTCGTCTCTGGTCCCTGGATGAACTGTGCAATCTCTTCGACAGTCACGCCTGTCTCGGTTCGCGTCTCTTCGATATTGATATCGGCGATGCTAGCCGCGCTAGCAATGCTGGCTGCTGACTCGGTACGGCGATGACGATTTGAGCGGTCGACAGGAGATTTCTGCGCGCCATAGTGGTGATCGAGCTGAGGCTGCGACGACTGAGCAGCGTATGCGCTGTCGACTATCGGTCTCATCTGCGGTCCTTCTAGCTTTGTCATTTGGTGAAGCATCCAATCATCAGCAGTAACACTGTCAGCACGTCCTGGTAACTTAGCGGATTCATACTTCATATTGTTCATGTTCATATAGTGCGATGTCTGCATGGGTATAGCGTTCAATGGCTTGTTGCTTGGAAAGGCGCTTGGTGTAGCTGAGAGGCTTGGCTCGGCTTGCGATCGCATTTCATCGAACATAATACCAAAAGCAAGATGCTCTAGTGACAAACGGTGAAGTGGTGAAGAATGAATGGATTCTGAATCCAAGTTCCAAAAAGCCAACCGAGCTGCAGGTAATGGTTCCCAGGAGCTCACATATGGGATGGGTGCGGTCGCCACGGCAACGGGCCAGCGCAAACGTCCCCACCAGTCGCCCGCGCCTATCGTACTAGATGTGGCAGCTTAAAACAGGCCGGCGAGATTGAGACAAGTCCAGGAACAAAGAGGTTGTGGCGATGCAGTGTTGATTTAGAGCCCAGGGCGATCCGCAATTGGGCGTTGCCCATGAGCACGGATGAGTTGTTCGCCTGCTACTGGCTTCCCAGGCTCATGTCACCAAAACATGCGGAGCCGGAACCACCTCTCCGTACATATCTCTCGCTTACCCTGTGAACATCAGACATAAGAGAGCACTGAGCTTATGAAGGGCTTAATACGGAATACAGGTTTGCACGGAGTAGTGCACGCCGCGCTGGAGCATAACTCTAGCAGAGCGGCGTCATGGTTTGGCTCCCTCTACAAGAGTACGGAGTATGGGGCCTCAAGCTATTGTAACTATCGCGAGGGAAGCCATCAATGTTTCATGCCGAGGCCGGTATCTCACCCGGGGTTGCTTGTGTTTTCCCCCCGAATGCACACATCCCTTGGGTGTGCAAGTACGAGACATCCGCCAACGCCTTGCCAAGCGCCACTGTTTCCCGAGTGAATAACAGGTCTTGTTTGAGGTACGGAGCAATTGCACGCATCCCGGGTGGACAGACGTGTACCTCGTACTCTGTGTTTCCCTCATTAGAGCGGCTTATTGTTTCTTGACCCTTATGACTACACACCAGCTGACGTGCACCATGGCAACGCAGGCTGGCCTGTCCATAATATGAATCGCTGCTAAGCGCTACTGCTTTTTATAGTAATATTTATCGACGTCACGAAGTCTGCCCGATGCGGAAATTACTGGCCTGCCAATCTCGCCCAGCGTTTGATAATCGCCAATAACAAAATAATGAGAGGCGACGGCCAATCTTAACAGGACAATAGACGAGTAAATATTATCATTAAGAAAGCCGCTAAGACGACGTAGCGGCCATCTTAGCAGCCCATGTGGGCGGCCGACCTACCAGTAACCGTTCAGTTAATGTCCATCAACAACATCAAAAAGGCAAAGCACTCGGGCGGGACGGAGCAAGTGGCTGGCTGGAACACGCCACTGTTGAGCCACTGCCGGCTCCTCGTCGATTGACTGGGCCAACTACTGCACATGCGAGATGATCATGATGATACGATGCATTCCAACCTAGTCGGTAAGCTGCTTGAGAGCCAAGGGCCTTTTTTCCCCGCTTGCCCACGTTGGAGCCCTACCCGGACGACACGAACCAAGCTTGGGAACAGGCTAGTAGCACAGCTCCCAACGGACGGAGTGCAGAGAGTATGTATGGAGAAATACTGCTTCTGCTTTGCTGCTAGAGCATGAATGATGCCCATGCTGGTGCATCGGGCTGCAGGCCGCACGTACATGAAATTATGGAGTATCCCAGTCTTTGTGCTAGGTCTAGCTTCAGAGCTTGCCCATGTCATTGTCATCGAAGAAAAGAAGATTCACAAAGGCTCCACAAGCTTTGAGTGGTGTTTAGAATATGTAGCACTAGTGTAGCAAGATCTTGATGATGTCTTGGTGAATCAGATATTCTCGGTACTGTGGAGGCAGTGAATCATCAACCAGAACCTTTGGCATACATACGGAAAGGCTGACACTCCGAGCCCTAGAAAACACGAATCACTCGCTGCCTTACGCATTGGGAAGCCCAGAGACAGGATGCCTGGTAATCATCGCAGTGGGCTCTCACGAAAATGAGACAGAGTACTAACATGTATCAGATGATTTATTGCCTCTGGTTACAGGATGCCCTAGAAATCAGATCCAGCATGTGACTTATAAGAGTTAGACATTCAACTCTCTATTAGTCCAGCTCTTTGAAGATCATGTCTAACAATATACGCACTCCATCTACGGAATACTGGTATCATTATGAGCTGCTACGTACATACACTCACTCCTCTTTTTTTTGTATATGGTAATAATTACCAGACTCATCAATGTGTTCCCCATTCAACAACATATATTAACTGGATGGAGCCCACACAACCAAACCTCATGAACCAGCGCCGCTAGATGTTTAGCACCTGCAGCGCTAGGTCGGCTTGCGCTTTTTTTTCTGTTCCAGCGGGCCGCGATGGGTGAATCCGGGCTGTGCTCAGTGCTCGGCAGCCTATAAGCCGCCTGTAAGCTGCCCGCTGGCCAATACCATCACCGCGCCAACCTAAGGGTTCGTGCGGTTCTTGAGAGAGAGAGAAAAAAAAAAACGGGTGCCGGGGGGGACCCTGGCCAGGGCTCAATATCTGGTGACCGACCTTTCGACTTCATTTCGTCACCCTTGAAAATCCCTCCTCCGCTGTCATTGGCTGCCACCTTTGGCTGACTCCGGGAAAACTGATTTCAAGCAATTGAAATCCGGTTCTGACTTTTTTTTTGTGCTCAAGACGACGCACCTTTTGGCCATTAATTCTTGACGCTCGAGTGTCGCTGATCGCAGCCATGTCGTCGGTAAACGCTCCCAGAGGCAGCAATCCGAACCGGAATCAACCCCGAAGCACCACTCCGTTCAACAATGCTGGCCCTGCCATCGCGACATCCGGCATCCCTCGCCCGATTCTAGAGCCGCAGCCGCAGCCCAGTGAATCCAGCTCTGGCGGCGTCAGCGCGAGCAGACAGAAGCAATCCAAGCGCGATGAGGTATGTGCTGTTGTTTATTGTAGCAGCTCTCTCTGCCCACTAGCTTGTCTCGAGTCAAGTGGAGAGTTCTTTGGGGGGGCGAGCTTGTTCACCACCCCTCAGTTGAGGTGGTCTTGAGCGCATTTCCATGGCTAACGAGACCATGCGCAGGCGATTCGCAGGAAAATGGAGAATGATCTCTCCAAGAAGAAGACTCTCACGGGCCGATCACGACAGATTCGCAGAGCCCCTCCTGGGACTGTGCTTGCTCTGAAACCGAGCCAAGCTCTCCAGATCAAGCCGGCCACGACGGTTTCCGAAGCTGCTCAGCTGATGGCTGCGAAAAGGGAGGACTGCGTTCTGGTCACTGATGATGAGGACCGGATTGCTGGCATCTTTACTGCCAAGGATCTTGCGTTCCGTGTGGTTGGGGCTGGACTCAAAGCTGCCAATGTCACCATTGCCGAAATTATGACCAAGAACCCCCTCTGCGCCAGGACCGACACGAGCGCAACCGATGCACTGGACTTGATGGTTCGCAAGGGCTTCCGCCACCTGCCCGTCATGGACGAGAACCAGGATATCTCGGGTGTGTTGGACATTACCAAGTGCTTCTATGACGCCATGGAGAAGCTGGAGCGCGCATACTCTTCGTCGAGAAAGCTCTACGACGCCCTGGAGGGCGTGCAGTCCGAGCTGGGCGCCAGCCAGCCGCAGCAAATCATCCAGTATGTGGAGGCTCTTCGATCCAAAATGTCTGGGCCCACACTCGAAACCGTGTTGAACGGCATTCCGCCCACCACGGTCAGTGTCCGGACCTCGGTCAAAGAGGCTGCAGCCATGATGAAGGAAAACCACACCACTGCGGTGCTCGTGCAGGACCAGGGGGCCATTACGGGCATTTTTACTAGCAAGGACGTCGTTCTTCGCGTTATTGCTCCAGGCCTTGACCCGGCCAATTGCAGCGTCGTGCGTGTCATGACCCCTCACCCCGATTTTGCCCCAATGGACATGACCATTCAGGCCGCCTTACGGAAGATGCATGGTAAGCACCTCTAATTCTCTTTTTTCCCACCTTTACTGCTCTCATCCTAGCTCTATGGCTATCTCATTTCCGTGCGCCTGAAAACAAAAACAATGGTCAAATATGTGCCTAACACTCATATTCCAGATGGCCATTATCTCAACCTTCCCGTCATGAACGATGGCGGTGAGATTGTGGGAATGGTTGACGTGCTCAAGCTGACTTATGCTACGCTGGAGCAAATCAACACCATGTCTAGTGACAATGGTGAGGGCCCGGCATGGAATAAGTTCTGGCTCTCCATCGACCACGAGACGGAGTCGATGGTGTCTGGCGACGGCAGCCACAGCCATCATCACGCTCACCACGGATCCCGCATCATGTCTCCCGAGGTGAACCGCCTTGGAGACAGCGTCGCTCCCAACGACTCTGCGTCGCACATCGGGCTGGACTCGCCTCCCCGGTCGATCGCTCCGGATATGACGCCCGGCGATGTTCCGTTTGCCTTCAAATTCAAAGCGCCTTCGGGTCGCGTCCATCGCCTACAAGTTGTTGCATCGCAGGGCATAGAAGCATTTGTGCATGCCGTGGCATCCAAGCTAGGAAACGAGCTCGACAGCATTGGAGGTATGCCAGACATCTTGGAGGGCAGAATCGATGGCGCTGGGTTTGCTCTCAGCTACATGGACAATGAGGGTGACACCGTGTCCATCACCACCGACAACGATCTTCTGGAGGCCATCCTCCTCGCCCGCCAGGCGCATCTCGAAAAGGTCGACCTCTTCGTGCACGACTCAGAGGTGCCTCCTTCAGCGCCTTCGCTGGACGCGCTCCCAACCCCAGCTTCGTCGTCCACCGGCCTTCGTGAACGACGGAGGGTCTATGAGGAGGAGGAGTCAGAGAGTGAGGAGGAGGAATCAGAAGAGGAGGAGGAGCGACCAGTACGACGATCGCGAAGGACAAGGACGATTGTCCACCAGGAGCAGCTTATCGCTGGCGTACCAAACGACCTCTTGCTGCCCGGAGCCATCGTCACTCTCGCGGTGGTTATCGTCGGTGTTTTTACTATTGCCAGAGCGACTAGCCGGTAAAGAAAGCAATGCATACCTTTTGTGGAGTTCTTTTTTTCTCATAATGACCTTACGAAGAAAAAGTTGGTTGGCATTGGTAACTGTAGACTTCTGAAGCACAGACAAAATCTTCATAGATTTAAGGCTTTTATTAACCCTCCCCTTTTGTTTTTCTCTTTGTCATTCAGTATCAGCAGTTGTGAAGCATCTAAATTGATACAATCATGCTGGAAAGTCTCTCCATATAATGCTCTGTGTTGCCTACTGCCTTGTATATACAGACCACTATCCACCAATTTAGTGCACATACTATCCATACCTACCTTCAGCATGTAATTTGTGCATCACTGGCACCTATGCAAGATGGCGTGTTTATCACAAGCCACTTCCGACGTGGGTTGGTGGGGTAAATTTGCCTGGCAATTAACGGGAACCCTTATGACTGCGGGGTCAGGTTTTTTCGGGATGGTGCTGTTATTGTTTAGTAGTACTGTCTAGGTACCTAGTAGTAGTAGTACGGTAGTAGTAGTAGTGCAGAGCACAAAGTGGCAGGGTGCCTGTGTACAGGTGCTCATGTAGCGGAACCGGAAAATATGCACTGCCGCAGACGCCCGCCATCCATACCGGCGTGATCCAAATTTTGGACCCGGGACGATCAAGGCTGGACGGCAGTAGGAGCGCAACGAAAGCCGCCATGAATGTTCAGAGCGCCGCTGTGCGGCATGGTAAGTCAATTGGAGCTGGGAGATGGGCATTGAGAGGATGCTGACGAGGCACAGGCCGCCGCGCATTGGCATCTCCTCTGCAAAGAGCCGTTCTGCGGCAGCTCTCGACCGAAGTGAAGACGGCGACAAGCTCGACCTCGACCTCGAATGGGCCTGCTCAGACGTGGCCGGCGCCACAAGCTGCCCCTGCCCCTCCCAAGATGGTGTCCTCATCGAAGAAGAAGCAAAAGATTGTCGAAGAAGTCATCATGACGCTCGGAGCCAACTCGTCGCAGCAGCACCACGGAACCGCATGGACAAAATCACATCAGAGGGGCAAGCAGAGCCTCAGCCCCGCCCAGCAGTATGCAGAATTTCAGCGCATTCAGAAGAACACGAGAAGTCTTGGCTCAAATCTGGAGAAGCGCTACATCCCGACGGAAATCATTAGCAATCCACCCCGGCCAGAGGACGTCACGCTGGAGCTGCTGATGGCGTCGCAGACACATATGGGACACAACACTTCGCTTTGGAACCCGGCCAACTCGCGGTACATCTATGGAGTGCGACAGGGGATCCACATCATCTCTCTCGAAACCACAGCGGCACATCTTCGGCGGGCGGCTCGAGTGGTTGAGGAGGTGTCTTACCGTGGCGGCATTATTCTCTTTGTCGGTACCCGAAAGGGCCAGATGGAGATTGTCACAAAGGCATCCGAGCTGGCAGGTGCCTATCATCTGTTCACAAAGTGGACCCCCGGCGCCATCACAAACCGAGACGTCATTCTTCGGACCCAGGGCATGAAGGTGGTGGATCATCTGGACAAGGAGCTCGACGGATTCGACATGTTCAAGGGTACGGCGAGGCCGCTGCTTCCAGACCTGGTTGTCTGTCTCAACCCGTTGGAGAACTATACTCTGCTATACGAGTGCGGCTTGAAGAACATTCCCACGATTGGCGTCATCGACACAAACACTGATCCTTCGTGGGTCACATATACGATCCCCGCAAACGATGACAGGTTAGTTGGCCCCTGTTACTCTTGTTTCCTTTCATTCACGCGGTTACTGACTCTTCTTAGTCTCCGTTCTATGGCCCTAGTTGCCGGAGTACTCGGTCGTGCTGGAGAGGCTGGTCAGAAGCGAAGATTGCAAGATGCCACCAGCGGCGACATCTCATGGAGCACCTCTCCAGAACTCAGCCGCCACATGCGAAAGGAAGTTCAGGCTGCCGTCCTCAAGAGAAAGGAAGTCATGGGCCGGATGCAGGCTAATATCCAAGGATTTACGGATGAGGAGATGAAGCTACTGAGATCACAATATCTAGGAGAGCAGCAGGAGGAGGTGACCGAGGACGAGTTGGTGAGCCTGATGGGAGAGACAGTCGTGGGTGAGGCAAAGGTGCCAACAGATCAGGCAGCACCCGCGGAGGTAGCATTGGGCGTGCGCTTGGGTAGCATCGAAGCGCAGCTCAAGAGCCTGCGTGAGAGTGCTGCCGAAATTGAGTCGGCTGTCAAGGGACGTGTATAAATTACAGGGCCGCTGCTAGAAGCATGTATAAAAGGGGGGAACCGGGGAGGGGATAAAAAAAAAACAATTGTATAATAGACGACATGTATATGTGCATGATGCAAACGAGATGAATGTTTCCACAATCCTTTGCTTGTCTCTGTCACATATCCCGCATCTCTTGAAACCGAAACAAAAAAAGACGCTGCCAGGGTCATCACCTACCTTATTTCTATGTGCCGATGCCATCGCCAGCCTAACCTGGAGGAGAGCCCTGGCCAGCACTAAGCAGCGCGGAGAAACCCTCCTTCCGCTGTCTGCTGACAGGGCGCTCCGTACGGATTACCTTAAAGATAAGGTACCACCGATACATTTTAGTCGCCGACACAACACGCAAACCAAAAGTCCTAAACAGGTCACCCGCTTTCGCGCGGGCCAAAAACTTCGCCCTGCCCTGCAGAAGAGACTTTTTGGTTCCCGCCTCCTTCTCGCCCCCCCGAGCAGAACGTCGCACGACGAACTTTTCAGCACAGCACAGCGGCCAGAGCAGCAGCAACAGCAGCAGCAACAGCAGCAGCGCGCAAAAATCGGCCGCCCATCCATCAGACGCACCAAACGGGCTGCATTAATGAGGCGAGCAGCCTAGAAACCCTTTTTTTCTGGGGGGCGGGAAACGTTCAAGAAAAAAAAGCTGGAAGGGGAGGGCGGCCCTGTGAATTTTTTTTTTTCACTTGACTTTTTTCTCTCTCTGCGCGCTGCAATTGCGCTGGACGTCAGAGCAGGGAGAAGAAATTTTTAGGGCGCTTTTTTTTCCCTTCTTTCCCTTTCGCCTGCAGCCTGTAGGGGCTCTGGCTCCTTTTTTTGCTTGGCTTTTCCCGGGGGATTTTTTTTCTTTAATTGTTTTTTTTTCTTGCTGCAGGGAAAATATCTTCCGGGTTGTTTCCTATTTTGGGGGGTCCCTTTTTTTTTTCTTCGCCTTTTTTTGTTTTTTTTTTTACATATGGTAAGTTGTCCTCCCGTTTCTCCTTGGTTTTTTTGCCTTTTGAGCTATGCCCAATTAGCCCCAATTCTATTCACTTCCCGTTCCCTATTTTTTGGTCTGACATTGTTCAAACAATGTCCCCTTGCCCCGGATGACGTACCCCGTGGTTGGACCATGACTACGATTCCCTCAACCAAGGCTCTGTATGAGTCTTGTGCCGTCATCCAGGATGCTCAGAAAAAAACCCCGTGCAGTGTTTAAGCGGGCCTGTGGCTGATTATCAAATATGCACAGAGCATCGTTGGTGAACCAACAGTTTCCTTTCTCTCACCCCCCTTTTCCGGCTCTGGACGCACACGCTACCGCTCGTCTGCACTCCCACTCGCACGCTACTCTCCGGCTCAGCCCAAAGATGCCGGCCGCCGTCGATGACCCGGCCAGCCCCACAATCCATCGGGTCTCCGGCCAGCCGCCGTTCCCGGACCCGAACAACCCGCTGCTGCCACCGGACATTGTGCCTCGCCAGGTCACGCTGAGGGATCGCCAGACCGTCGCAACCATTGTGCCGTTTGCCTCGCGCCACCAGATCCCCGTGTCGCTGGTTGTCTACCTGTGCGCCCAGATCAACAAGGAGATTGAGGGCGGCGACACGTACCCAATGATGGACTCCTTCACCGCGGATGGCTTCGCCGACTTTTGGTTCCAAAACTTTGGCGCCGTCATGCTGCTGGGCAACATTGAGAGCGCTGACCACCTGCTTGACGGCAAGGACTGGGCTAAGGAGTGTCTGGGCAGCTTCTACATCCGGCCCAACTATCCCGGCCGAAGCAGCCACGTTTGCAACGGCGGGTTCCTCGTTACTGACGCGTCTCGTAATCGCGGTGCCGGTCGCTTGATGGGCGAGGCATATATCGACTGGGCACCACGGCTGGGTTACACTTACAGCGTGTTCAACCTCGTGTACGAGACCAACGTGGCGTCGTGTAAAATCTGGGATGCGCTGGGCTTCAAGCGCATTGGACGGGTCAAAGGGTGCGGAAACCTCAAGAGCTACCCTGACCGTCTTATCGATGCCATCATCTACGGGAGAGACCTGGCCCCTGGCGAGACCGAGGAGCTGGTCAGCGAAGAGCGCTTCGACAAGATCAAGTATTACCTCAAGTACGGGAAATACCCCAACGGGGCGGACCGTGCGGAGAAGAGCCGTCTGCGCAGTGCGGCGACGCATTACAAGCTGCTGGACGGAGACAAGCTCATGCTCAAGGACAAGGAGGTTATATCCGACCCGGCGCGGCAGTACGAGATTGCCCGCAACGTACACGTATTGCACCATGGCGGAATCAACAAGACCACGGCCACCATCGCGGAAAAGTATCACTGGAGTCGGATCAAGGAGACCGTGAGCGACGTGATCCGGGCCTGCGCCGAGTGCAAAGAGCTGGGCAAGACGCCGAACCCTGGAGGCACCAAGAAATCGGTCGCGTCTACCACTACTACGTCGGTAACACCCAACATGGCGACGCCCGCACCCACGCCCATCTTGCCCAGCAATGGCCCTCCGCGAAATCACTCAATACCGTCAAATATCGGCACCACGGGGAGGATCTTGGCTCTGCAGAGCCACGACACCATGCTGTCACTCTCGCCAAGCACAAGCCCCAGTCCGAGCGCCTACGCAAATCCCAGCGATATTTCCGTCATACCGCCGTCTCAGACGTTTCAGCCGACCCAAGCCCTCCATCATCACCAGCAACAGCAGCATCAGCAGCACCATCACCATGGATTGCCTCCGGACCCTCACCACCACCATCATTTGCAAACCCTCCATCACCACCAAGTAGCCCACCAGCCACCGTCTCTCCACCACAACCCTCATCACCCAACGCACCACCACCACAACCCCATGCTGCAAGACCAGCCGAACCAGCACGAGACGCACGTCTACCAGCCCATCGACCCCCAAATCATAAACCACCACCATCATCACCCTCAGCCTCACCACGACATGGCTGCGTTTGAGCACTACCACCCGCACCCCGACTTCCAAGCCCTCCTCAGCGCAACCGAGGACGTGCCCACCCAACCCGACGGCGACGTCCCGCCATCCGTGGACACGGACCTGGAGATGCTCATTGAGCACGACGCGGTGGACGACGACGTCGATGATGTCGGCCCGACCGATCATGCAGGCCACGTTATGAGTGATGACGACGTCATGGTCGATGGACTGACCGGTGCGCCGCAAGTTATGAGGAGAATAGGACATAGAGACGGAAGGGGCATTTACGACGTCGGCTTCGGAGGTCCAGCTGGCTGATTCATCATCATTACAATTATTTTTCACCCATTATTTTTTTTTCTTCACAAGTTTTTCTTGAGAACGAGAAGCATAACTGCTGTTGGGGTGTGTGTGTGTGTGTGTGATGCGGCGTTGTGCGTTTTTTTTTTCTTATAAAGCATAGGAGTAGGCAAGGAGTACCGATGTATGGGCATGCGATCGATCGATGTATATATGTATGGGTGTTTAACGGGTATGATACGATATCCCCCTATAGATTCATATAAAAAACATAACTTTCTCTTTTTTTTTTATTTACCTTGAAATTAAATATTTTCTAAGGAGGGGCACCTCCACGAAAGAGTAAAAACAAATCACAAGTGAATCGTCGTCGGCGGAAAGTATTCATATCAAAAAGTCTAGTAGATAATAGAGGCCATTTTTTTCTAGGTATCTTACAAGATCCTCAAAACCTCCATTCCTTTCTTCCTTCCATGGTTTTTTGTTTTGTAAAAAAATGCTTAGATTCCCCCTATGCGCCTCTCTCTCTCTTTCTCCCCTAATATGCTATTCCATCTACCGTCGAGGCATGCCGCGTCCTCTGCCCCTGATTGCCCTCTGGGCTGCGCCGGGGGGAAGCTGGCCCGGTGCCTGCGGCTGGGCACTCTCCTCATTTCTGATGGTCTCGTCGACGCCCAGGATCAAGCAGCTAGCCTCGGTGGCAGCCTGCAGGGCATTGATCTTGACCAGAGAGGGCTCCCAGACGAACCGCTGCAGCATGTCGGCGGTGCCCTCGTTCTGGAAGTCGACGCCGGCCCACGTGTTGCCCTTCCGGTGCTCTACTCGGAGCTTGTTCAGGATGTCCGTGGCGTCGAAGCCAGCGTTGTCGCACAGCTGTCGGGGGATGATCTCCAGGGCCTTGGCGAATGACTTGATAATCGCCTGCTGCTTGTGGGGGATGTTCTTGTCGGCGTACTGGTGCAGGTAGGCAGAGATTTCCATCTCAACGGCACCGCCGCCACCGACAATCGTTCGGTTCTTGACGGCTCGCTTGACAATCATGATGGCGTCGTGCAGGGATCGCTCGACCTCGGCGATGAACTGCTCGGCTCCTCCACGCAGAACCAGGGTGCAGGTCTTTGCTTCGGGGCAGCCCTCGAAGAAGTTGTATCGCTCTCCTCCAATCTGTCGCTCCTCAAATGTCTCGCAGGTACCCAGGTGCTCAGCCAGGATGTCTGAGCATGTTGACTGGGTCACGGCACCGGTGGCCTGGGTGACACGCTCCATATCTTCGGATGCAACACGGCCGGCACAGAAAATGTCTCGGTCGGCAAAGTATTGCGTGGCCAAGTCACCAATGGGCAGCTTGCTGAGCACAACCTTGGCACCGGTCTTGGAGATGGCCTCCAGCTTCTGGTAGATGATTTGCCACTCGGCATCCACGATGGCCTGGTATTCTGAAACCTGCTCAACGCGGACCTCGGCGTTGTCCTTCTCAGCCTTGAGCTCCAGCTCGACGTTCAGGCAGACAATCTTGGGCTTCTTGAAGGACTTGGGCTGCTGCTCGAAACCGGCGTAGGAGAATGTCTTCTTGAAGGCAACACCGTTGACGAAGCGTGACTCGGTAAGGGAACCGCCGGGGATCTTCTTGATGCCAATCAGCTTCTCGTTTAGGTCGGTCTGGTCGAGTGACAGGACGGCGTCGACGACCACTGTACAACGTTAGCCATGGGCCGGTATGCATTGTGTGTCCTTGCATCGTCTTACTCTTTGTGAAAAACTCGGTATTTCGCTTAATCAGCTTGCTCGTCATGGCAGTTGCGGCCAGCTTGCTCAGGGTATCACGCTGGCTACCATCCTCGGTGCTGACAGCAATCTCCTTGATCTTGTTGACAGCCATCTGCACTGCTCTCCTCAGACCCTTGATGATGATCTGTGAGCTGACACCCTGTTCGACATGCTCCTTGACCTCCTTGAGAATCTCTCCAGCCAGGACAACGACGGATGTGGTTCCGTCTCCGACTTCAGCGTCTTGTGACCGTGCGATATCGACGAGGATGCGGGCAGCGGGGTGGACAATGTCGAGGAGCTATTCCACACGGTTAGTCGACTTGTTCTCATCCTAAATCATTGCCTACTGAAGACCAAAGGGATATATAATTATATATGGATATGGGGCCGGCCGTACCTTCATGACAGTCGCGCCATCATTGGTAATCGTCTGCTTGCCGTTCTGGTCCACCATCAACAGGTCACCGCCGTAGGGGCCCAAAGTTGACTTAATGGTGGCCTGGACTGCCAGACAGGCATTGATGTTGGATACGATCTGGCCTTTGCCCTGAGAAGTGTCGGTCCCTGAAGTCGCCTTTTTGTCAGCTCTCGTGTCTCTGGCCTCGTTGGCTGGCGGGCAGCGGTGGGCAGCGGCGGTGGGGTAAAATGGCTACCTTCTTTCAGGACGATGATGGTCGGCGTCTGCCCTCCGAACGACATTTTGGCGGTATTTTTGCTGTGCTGAGCGGCCAAAACGCTTCACGAGGGGGAGGTTGATGGGCGGTGGTTCTGCGGATTAAAGGGGCAAGAATCCGGCGTCTTTCGTCTCGCGGGTGTGCGAAGCTGTCGAGCTCCGGAAAATTGTTGCAGCCTTGACGATGGAATTTGGGCGCACGGACCAGGGTCAGGGACAAGAAGAGCCCCTCCAACCCCTTTAGGCACTAGAAGAATCCATGAGAAAAGAACCCCGCCATGGCTTTTGAGCCTGGTGAAGAATGAATCAGGAGCGCTGAAAGGGAAGAGGAAAATTATTAAAAATTTGGAGAAAAATAAAGAAAATGTTACTGTTTTAAAGTATATCAACCAAGCTTATTTCGAAAAGAATTATGTCTGTTTTGAGCTTGTATTGATGCATCCCAGGATTCAACACATAGCACAGCGCATCTCCAACAGCAATCGACAACCTAAATATTCACAACTCATCGGCTCTATTTTGGGGAAATGTCATTAATCATATTAATTAGTTGGCATAAAAATTAAACCAGATATCGCTCCATCGCCACCGCCAAGCTGTGTTTATGGCTCTTGAGACGGTGGTTGTGCCTTGCCTCTCCCAGGCGCTGCCTCAAACTTGGCCTTCCAAATGTCTTCCTGCTGAAACATGGAAACGCACTCCATGGCCGTCGGTTTACCATAATCGGGATCTGCACCGCCCGCTAATAGGGCCTATTTATCCAGTTGTCAATATACCATTGCCAGAACAAGAACTTGGCAGATAGAGGGGAAATGTGAATACCTCAATAACAGCATCCTCCTTCTTAAATACAGCTCCGGCGAGGGGACTCTGCCCTCTGTCGTTGACGCGGTTCGGGTCAGCCCCGTGCTCTATTAACAGCTTGACCAGATCTGCGTGTCCGTGATATGCGGCGAGCATGAGCTTTAAAACAAATGTGAGTCATATAAACACTCGTGAAGAGAAATCATGGGTTCCGCTGCTGCAGTTCAGCTGGGCAGCAATGCTCCATCCTGTCTTACCAATGTGTCTCCCTTTTCATTCGTCATGTTTGGAGGCAGTCCAGCTGGAAGTGCTTGCTCGAAAACAGCAACCTCCCCCTTTCGGGCGGAATCGTACATTCTTCCAGCAAATGCGATGACTTCCGGCGTGAGCGTAGGCGGTGCGCCGGCAGCCGCGCTGCCTGACGATTGCTGTGAGGGGTCCATGATAAGCGCAACTGATGATTTTTGCGTTTCGATTCTCGTCGGCCCTGATAATATTATTTTGCCGTTTAAAGGATGTAATTTCGCTTCAAGGTGGAAGAAGAGGTGAAAAGAATGAGTATTCACGAAGCACAGAACGGTTTGTATATGGAGTTCAGATCCCGAGCTCCGAAGCAGTAGCCACCGATGACGTCTGAGGTACAGCACCCACACCAGCAACGCAGCTGGAATTCATTTTCTGTGTCAAAGCACGGCGAAGCATCGATATCATCGGATGGGATAGAAGATGAGGATAACTCGAAGGAGATTAGGACGCAACATTTTCTTCATTATGCGCAAAGGATTTTTACAGCCAATCTGGGCGAGTGCAGTCTCTTCCAGGGTACTTGCTCTGCGCCCTTGGAATTGATAACCTGTAGGTAACTCAACATGGCAGAAGCTCGTTGGCAACTCACTCACAGAATCCCAACCGTAGAAAAGAGACGGACTCAAGAAAACAAATCCATATGAAATAAAATTTCTCCATAAAGTAAAAATAGTTTACATCGCTTGCTCAAATTCATTCCTTGTTCATACTGATAAAAGTCGCCACGCTGCAGAGTTGCCGCGCTCTGGATAGTAGCGTGGGGGGCGGGTGTTTATAGTTATCGGCGTACAACGAAAACGGCCGTTCAAAAAAAAAAAAAAAGACCAAGACAAGACATGCGCTTCATAGACGTTTCCTTCGTACATCATCTCTGGGCATGTCTATTCATTCTAGTTTCCTCTGTTTCGACAATCATCGGCATTTTGCAGGTCGCTCTCCAGTCCGGCTCGGGCTCACTCGTGTTCTCAGGTTTTCGAGCGACCCTGTCGTCATCAATATTTGGGTTTGAGTTGCCCCTCAGTAATCCGCAGTGCCGTCGCCTTCGCTGGTATCAGGCTCGGTGGGAAGAGGGGATTCTGGTTGTGGCGTTTCTGGCCTGTGTTGCGGCATCTTTGCGATCGAGCAGCGGGCCAGTATCAATTGAACTGATGCCTTTTGTCACTTGTTTGTTTGCAGTTGAGTCGACTTGTTCAGTGGCTTCGTGCAATTGTGGTTGTTGTTGGAATAATGTTATCGCCAAGGTTGGACGGCAAAAAAGAGGGGACTTATAACGCCCCTTTCAAGGACTTTTAACCATGGCACAGGCTGCTGTCCTCGTGATGGGGAGTCGTTACGTCAGGAAGTAGTATTTGCGTAGCACCTGGGCGTCTCCCTGCAAAAGTGGTTGGACGAGTGGTGAAGAGCACTCGGTCAGTGAGCATCTCTGTGACAGGACAATGGAAGATGGCTTGGAGGGACAAGGAGACGCTACGCAGGTAGACGCTGGTCTAGCAGAAGCCGCGAAGGGGAAATGGCGAAGCTAATTCCTCCATCTCTGGCTGAAGACGGCTTTCTTCAGAGTGAGAACTTACATCTGGTCTACTTGGTCTCCGGCCTCGGTCTCGAAACAAAGAATTGGGGCGTAATATCGGCCAACCTGAATGTGATGGCTAATGGATGTAACGTGCAACGGAGGCAACCTGTCAAAGCTTTCAACTGGTGGCCTCACATGTCAATCAACCGATTCGAAGCAAGCAATCAATAGTGCGGGCGATTTCTGTTTACATGTCGGGCATCAACCTAGGAATAAAAAAATTTCAAAGGTGGACAGGCATACCACATGCTAGCGGAGTCCCGATACAGCTCCCTTTAGTGATGAGCACCCTCTGTAAGCTTCCCCTCCAGCGGCCCCCGCCGTCGCCTCCGCCCCCGCCGCTTAGGGCCCTGTAGCTGCAGCGCCGGCGCGTTCGCGGGCCTAATCCGGCCTGAGTGGTCCGAGAAGTGACGTACAGATCACGCCAGACTGCGATGCGAGGGTGCGCCAACTTTTGCATCAGACAACCACCATGGAGCCTGCAGAACTCTATCAGCAAACGAACCACCAGCGTGGAGATTGCGAGGTCGAATCAGATTCGCCAATCTAGCAGGCCGCATGGAGGCTGCACCAGCGCTCACCAGGGCCATTGGCCAGGGCACACCACGCCGCATGCAGCGCAAGCACATGTATCCAGCGAGCTGCATCCTGCTGGCCTCGTTCGATTGAAACATCGCCTGATATCGATTTTTTCTTCATTCCCCGGTCAATTGCAGCTGCAGAGAGTGCTTTGCCTGCATTGACTTTTCCTGTCAGTAGCTTGGCTGATTGGTTCTAGTCTGCTTTTTCGTTGGTTCAAGCTTCTCTAGCTGTGGTGCAGACGAGCCTCTCGACTCCCGACGCCTCCACCAGGAATACGGAAGTGGCAAGAGATCGAGGCGTCTGCAGCTTACCCCTGTCGGCGGTCTTAACTAACACCCGTATCGGCGGGAAGCTATCAGATTCAGCCGCTCTTGTCCTATATTTAAGAAGAGAGACACTTCGCGTTTAGATACGTCTTGTTTGTCTGCGGGCAACTCCTTTCTTCAGAACAATTAAGTCAATCAACTCTACAACAATGGCCGACGTTCAGTCAATTCGGGCTTTCGGCCAGGCCCGCTCAACCGTCCAGGGCACCCCCCTGTCTGACGAGGAAATCAAGCAATACAACGACTACTTCAAAGCCAGCTGCTATCTGTCTCTTGGCATGATCTACCTGAGGGAAAACCCTCTGCTTCGTGAGCCCCTCAAGAAGGAGCACCTGAAAGCTCGTCTGCTCGGACACTTTGGATCAGCTCCCGGCCAAATCTTTACATATATGCACTTCAACCGTCTCATCAAGAAGTACGATCTGGATGCCTATTTCGTGTCTGGCCCTGGCCATGGTGCCCCCGCCGTTCTTTCTCAATCCTATCTCGAAGGCGTCTACTCGGAAGTCTACCCAGATAAATCACTAGATATCCAGGGTCTGCAGAAATTCTTCAAGTATTTCTCCTTCCCAGGCGGAGTTGGCTCCCATGCTACTCCCGAAACCCCAGGCTCCATTCACGAAGGAGGAGAACTCGGTTACTCTCTCTCTCATGCTTTCGGCTCCGTCTATGACTACCCAAATCTCATCGCCCTGACCATGGTGGGTGATGGCGAGGCAGAGACCGGACCTCTCGCCACCGCTTGGCATAGCACCAAGTTCCTTAACCCTATTACGGACGGTGCCGTCCTCCCTGTTCTACATCTCAACGGCTACAAGATCAACAACCCGACAATCTTGGCTAGAATCTCCCACAACGAGATAAAGGCACTATTTGAAGGTTATGGATGGACACCCTATTTCGTTGAGGGTGACGATATCGATACCATGCATCAGGCTATGGCTGCAACGCTCGAGCATTGCGTGAAAGAGATCAAGGGCTACCAGAAGGAGGCTCGCGAGACTGGAAAGGCTGTCCGGCCAAAGTGGCCCATGATTGTCCTTAGAACACCAAAGGGCTGGACTGCCCCCCGCAAAGTCGACGGCAACTATCTCGGAGGCTACTGGAGAGCGCACCAGGTCCCCATTACCGATCCTTCGACAAATCCAGAGCACCTCAAGATCCTCGAGGATTGGATGCGCAGCTACGAACCCGATAGGCTGTTTGACGAAAGTGGAAAGCCTATTGCCGCATTGACTGCTCTCACTCCCGAGGGCAACCGCCGTATGAGCGCCAATCCCGTCGCCAACGGCGGAGTTCTCAGAAAACCCCTAAACATGCCAGATTTCAGGAAATACGGCGTTGCTGTTGAGCATCCTGGCGCTATTATGGATGCCAGCATGAAGAGGCTGGGAGTCTTCTTGCGAGATATCGTTGCTGCAAACCCCAATAACTTTAGACTGTTTGGTCCCGATGAGACTGAGTCAAATAAACTGTCTGCTGTGTATGAAGTGGGTAAGAAGGTTTGGATGGGCGAATATTTCGAGGAGGATGAGAACGGTGGCAATCTTGCTCCGGCAGGCAGAGTTATGGAGATGCTATCTGAGCACACCTGCGAAGGATGGCTTGAGGGCTACATTCTCAGTGGTCGTCACGGGTTGTTGAACAGCTATGAGCCATTCATCCACATCATCGACTCCATGGTCAACCAGGTGAGTTAAACAGACGCGACGTCTATATGCAACTACGGCTAACATTTGGTAACAGCACTGCAAATGGCTCGAAAAGTGTTTCGAGGTGGAGTGGCGTGTCAGAGTCGCCTCTCTCAACATCCTCTTGACATCCGTTGTGTGGAGACAGGACCACAACGGCTTTACTCACCAAGATCCTGGCTTCCTTGACGTTGTTGCCAACAAGAGCCCTGAAGTGGTTCGCATCTACCTTCCTCCCGACGGAAATTGCCTGCTTTCTGGTACGAAATCCTACTCATCTCTTTACGTATAGAAATTGCTAACAAACCGGCTACAGTTATGGACCACTGCCTTCGATCTTCAAACTATGTCAACGTCGTCGTGTCCGATAAGCAAGACCACCTCCAATACCTCGACATGGACGCTGCCATTGCCCACTGCACGAAGGGTATCGGCATCTGGCCAAGGTTTTGCACGGATATCGGACAGGACCCCGACTTGGTCATGGCATCATGTGGTGATATCAGCACTCACGAGACGCTGGCGGCTATCGACCTCCTGCTGCAGCACTTCCCAGAGCTCAAGATTCGCTACGTCAACTGCGTAGACTTGTTCAAACTGATCCACCCGAGCGAGCATCCTCATGGCCTCAGCGATCACGAATGGGTCAGCCTGTTCACGGCAGATACACCCGTCATCTTCAACTTCCACAGCTACCCATGGATGGTGCACCGCTTGACATATAAGCGACCAGGAAGCCAGAACATCCATGTCCGCGGATACAAAGAAAAGGGCAATATCGACACTCCTATTGAGTTGGCGATTCGTAACCAGACAGATCGATTCAGCTTGGCCATTGACGCCATCGACCGCATGCCTAACCTACATAACCGGGGTGCCGCTGCTCGACAGGCTATGCTGAATGCACAGATTGAGGCCCGAAACGAGGCGTTTGAGAGAGGCATGGACCCAGAGTACTTGACAAAGTGGACGTGGAAGCGAGACGGTTTGTGGAGCAAGCATACATAAAAATATACTAGTGATGGGGCTGGAAATGTAGAAGATGCGGCTAGAGTGACGAATTTCTCTATATAGACCTAATAATGGTGTGGTCAGGCTGCAATGTACACGAATTTAATAAAGTTAAAAATTATTTTGTTAACATTTTGGTATTGAGATTTTGATGGGCTTGCCGAATATGACTGAGATACTTTCCATACTATCTGTCATAATAAAATACTTTGTAATTATGAGAATTACGCTTGGCCTTATCATCATTTATCAACACTTCGATCATATCCGCATCATCCTTTCTATCCTATCAGCATCTCCACTATGCCTCACCATATCCCAAAACACACCCTCTTTAGCCATAAGCTCGGCTGGCGACCCAAACTCTGCCATCTCACCATTCTGCAGCACCAAAACGACATCAGAATCCGCGATAGTTAGAAGCCTGTGCGCGACAACAAGAATAGTAGCATAGGCAAACTCATGTCGTATTACTTGCTGGATCATTGCATCCGTCGCGCTGTCAACCGCGCTTGTTGCCTCATCAAGAATCAGAATGCGGCTCCGTGAAAGGAGTGCCCTCGCTAGACATATTAGTTGTCGCTGTCCATGGGAGAGATTTTCGCCTCCTGGACGGATATCCATATTCAAATCTGAGAATTCATTTCCTTCTTCTCCCGTGTTGCCGTGGACGTCTGAAATTAGGTGAACCCGGCGAAGCACGGCGAGCAGTTCTGCATCTGTCTTGTCCTCGCCGAGGTCAAGATTCGATCGCAATGTACCCGAGAAAAGAAAAGGATCTTGAGGAATAATCATCACAGCGTCCCGGAGGGCTTTCAACTTGATAGTCGAGATGTCAAGGCCATCTATAAGGATCTTCCCCTCTGACGCATCGACGAAACGAAGGAGAGCGCTGGTCAGGCTAGTCTTTCCAGCTCCCGTGCGGCCAACGATGCCTAGCCGCCAGCGAGGATTGACAGAAAATGAGATGCCGTTGAGAGCTGGTCGTGAATCTGAACCATACCGAATACAAAGACCTTCAACTTGGACTGCTCCCTCCTTTGGCCAGCTTTCAGGGGGGTCTTCCCCTTCTACTGTTTCGCTGGGTGTTTCTGTCAGGTTAAGAATCCGATTGGTGCCGTGAGAGCTACGTTCAGTTCCAGCAAATTTACCAATCAAGGCCCCTAAAACCCCCTTTAGCTGTAGTGCAAATGTTATAGTGAACCCTGCCGTCGCTGCGTCAGCTCTTTGGAATAACATTGCCGCTGCCGTTGTAGTAACAAACAAAGAGCCCAAGGCACCCAGGCGAACACCCAGCCATCTAATATTCAAGGCCAAGTGCCAACCCACTTTCGTATCAGTGTCGATAAGTCTGTACATACGTTCAAGATAAAGTTTACTTTTACCAAATGCTCTAATTGTCAGTAGGCCTGTAGCAGCGGAGTTGGCATGCTCCAACACTGGACGTTGAGAGGCCGGGACTAAATCGTGTAGTTTTTGAGACAGGTGGAAATAATGCGAGGCGACATTGAAGTAAAGTCCAAAGAGGAATATGCTCAACAAGGCTGTGTAAGGAGCTGATATGAAGCTTTGCGAAGGTGAGTGTCTGTCTTGTATGCTTCAAATATTTCCTCTAGTGCAAGAATATTACTTACGTAGTTAACAAAATCAGTATTAGGTGCACCACAGTGCCCAGATTTCCTATAACTGCTTGCGTTGTCCGATGGTCGATTTGGTACATGTCGCCCCCAAGGCTGTGAAGCACTTGGCTCATCGGTGTTCTATCTATCCATGATAGTGGCGCAGCAAGAACTCTAGTCACCATTTGCTGGAAGAGAGTCCTAGAGGCCGCAAGGCCAATGCTGGAGAAAACGAGCGACTGGATTACCAAGACAGCACCGTTCCCAAGTGAGAGGATAAGGTATACGGTGATGTTGTACCATATTTTAGTCCTCTCATCATCTTGTTGCGTCGTCCATCTTGTCAACCACCACGTATGGCTGGCTGAGGAGGCTTGATAGCCAGAGGCGATGAACATACACAGGACACAAGATCTTATACCTCCAGCAGCCCACATGTATGCCAAGAGGAGTTGCCACTTCGTTCGGTAAATGGTTTGCTCCGGCTTTTCTTGTGCCGAATTTGATATGCTTGAATCTCTTTTTGATTTTTCAATTCTCTGTGTGGAACAATCCATTATCTCGGTGTCGATTGACATCCTATTTGAGGATCTTATTTTGTGAGTTTCAGTTTTATAATTTCCAACAGCCGTACCATCCTCCACAGCAACCACATAGCTTGCTGCAGCCAGGCATACCTCTGGATGATGCGTGACAAGTATCCTAGTCCTCCCATCAACCATCTCGCCAGTCAGCGCATGTTCATAGATCCACTGGGCGACAGGTGCATCCACAGCACTGAGGACGTCTTCAAGAATCAGGATCTTTGCGGGAGAGTATAAGGCTCTTGCCAGAGCAACCCGCCACTTCTGACCACCGCTAAGAACCGCCCCGTTGACTCCCGCCTTGGTCATATCACCGTCTGAGAGCATGTTGAGATCTTGATCCAGCGCACACGCGTGCAAGACGCTTCGATACCTTGCCTCGTTGAAGTCATATCCGAATACAATATTGTCTCTGACTGTACAGTTCTCGATCCATGGTGGTTGCGATACTAGGGCTATATTCTCGGCCAGCGTTCGGGGCGTGTCCTTTTCGTTTGTGGCCGAAGATACCGGCTTCCCAAGCCTCCCTGATTGGACAATAGCTTCTTCAAGCATTGCTGTAACAAGGAGACTCTTTCCAGCGCCAGTTTTACCGACAATGATGCTCAATTTTCCTTTTGGGAATGCCAAGTTAACGTTTCTTAGCTTGAACCCAGTGGCATCTGACAGCTCAGAATTGTTGTTCTGAGCCCAGGCCACGGTCGCGCCCTCAAAGTCGATAGAATCGGAGGCCATGGCACATGGTATTTGTTCAGGCCCGTCGAGGTATTTCTGGATTCGCTGTAAACTAATCCAAGACTCATGCAGAGCTGCTGCTTTCAGTGGTAACTGAGAAAATGCTTCATGAAGATTGTTGAAAAAGTTCAAGGAAGCAAAGGCCACAGAAGGGCTCAGATATCCAACTTGGAATGAATATACGGAAAGCGCAACAGATGCCAGTAGGATCGGGCCTAGATTTGCCGCCAACGTCAGAAATGCCAGAGTTATCTCGGATCTCCATATCCGCTTCAGTTCTTGCTCCCTTGCGTGGATGATTCTGCGTTGCCATATTCGTTCCATCGACGAGAGGCGGATTCGGCGAAGGCCTTGAAGCGCTTCAGAAATAAGATTAGAGAGAGTAGCGTGAGCTTTTGACAGTTCCATTTGCTGAGAGTGCTGCTTTTTGGACAGTCTCGCAGAGAGAGGAACTAGAACGACTGCAGAGGCTGCTCCCGTGAGGATACTTGTGACACCTATATGTCGCGACAAGTATGCCACCTCAAACAGTATCTTGAAAGATGCTATGATAAAGGAAGGAGCATGGCTACAAAATTGCGCAACATTTGAACTAGTTATGTATATATATATTAGCACCGTGGTGTAATCAGGCGCCCAAAAACACATACCTATCATTGGTCATTACATCAGTTAAAGAAGATGGCGAAGATGCAGTTCGTTGGCCTTTCTTCTTTTCGCCTTTGATCTGATCTAGTGGATCAGTAGTCTCATGTACAAGCTGTCTTCGCATATTCTTCTCAAAAATAAGAGTCTTCAGTAGAGCTATAATTGGCATTTGAAGCCTCATTTGGCTCACCCATAGGAGCCAGTTCCCAGTGATTGATTCCATCGTCAAGGCAAGCCCAAGTCCAACTACATGTAACCAAGGACTGCCACCATGTATATATTCTGAAGGGCTCTCCAACCCCTGCAATAACCAATGCAAAAATAATATGCTTCCGAATTGAGAGAGAGATTTGAGCAGTACAAGAAACCATTGTTGAATCAATGGTATGAGGAATGTCCGCGCCAATTGCTTCCACAATTTTCCTGTTCCTGTCTTATTCTCACTTCTCTTGAATAATCTTAATAACGTGAGTGATCGTGCTTTATGAGGAACATCTGGTAGATCTTGCAGCCCAATCATATCTGACGCTGCGACGGTGTGGAGAGGGCTCCAGGAGAAAGAGAATTTGGTAAAGATTGAAACCCCGTGCTCATTGTCAATATGCGATCCTTGCAGTATGACTGTGGATCTTTGAGAACATGAAGCAGGAGTAGTATGATCAAGCTGGATAGCCATTTTCGGCGAATCTACACCTGCATACAAGTCCCGAACCAGAATAAACTGCGTAGACAAGTCTTGAGACCTTTTTGCCCATGTGAGTACAATTTATAGACAGATGAAGCAGCACATGCCACGGCGCTGGCTTGTGCTGTAAATGAGTCACCAACATAGATATGCTGTTGGATTGACCTTGAGGTGTAACCAACAGATGATGGGGGGAGGGATTCCACTGGGCAAATGTGAGTTGGTCGGTCCCTCTCAGAGCGCCTGACTAGATGCTATACATACGTGGCCATGTATCGTCACCATCATACGCCATTTCTCCCAAACTTGAGAAGAAAGAAAAAGGAAAAAAAGGGGGAGATTGACTCACGTACTGGCAATATTAGGATAATGAACAGAAAAACAAATATTCGTATAGCTAGTTGTGAAAGCCTTGGAGGTAATCCAAGAGATATCTTTATAGAGGAGAGGGTGCTTGCGAGATAACGGAGAAGCATTTGGCATCACAATTTATGTTTCCAATACTTAATCAGCACCGCATTGTACGGCAAATTCATCGAGCTCCTCCTATATGGCATTCTAAAGAAGCAAAGTGTAACAGAATCTATCCCTCAGGGTCCCAAACCTTGATCTCAAGTTAGATGGGTAATGTATCGTGATTCAAATATGCCATTCACAATGAATGCGATTAATGATAAAGGAAATGTAAGTCATTTAATGTAGACTTCTTTACAGATATTCACTTATTGATTCAAATGGTTCCTGCTGCAGTAGATAACCATTGCATGCTTTTTTATATATTATCCAAATGCGATCCAATTTATGGAAATGTCGTCGACAGCAGCTTGAGATTCTATGATGCCCGTCCAAAAGAAACCCTTGGCATCTTGACATAAAACTTTAACTTTAATATCCAGTTCTGGGGTTGATTTCATGCTAAATCCACTGATTGCCAAAAGGACCCTGGGAGTTCTCCCAAATTCCGTATCAAATTTGACAAATTTTCCACCATGCAATTTATGCTCCGTTGTCGTAATAGTAGAACAACCGCTTCGGACATGCATTTTCGTGGGTGAGTAAGCTAACCATGAGACAGAGACTTTGTTTCGGGATATTTCTTCCTTGGCTCTGGAATCTCCATCTTTCGACTGAACAACCAAACGGAAGCGGGACTTCTCGATCTCTGCGGGCTTAACTTGAACGTGCCAATCTTCTGCATCAGCCAGATAGAAGCCACTGAACCATATAATGACGTTGGGTTCCACCCGGAATCTCTTTGGGAACCAAACATGGTTTACACTAGTTGGATCGCAATGAGTTATGGTACATTCTCCAACTGTCGCATATACGCGTTAGTGACTTGTCCGTTGAGAAGAGAAGAAAGCAATGTGCTTTGTTTTAATATCCTCACCTTGGAATTCCTGTTCAACTGCCTCAATTTCTAACCAAATAGCACGGGCAGAATGCACCTCCTTGTAACCCTTGCGAATGCTCTCTTTGTCATATCCTGTCCGAGTCAGGTTAAAACCTGTGCTGGAAACTTTATTAGGTTGCCAACGAATATCCGCTCCAGAATGACATCTCGTTTTTAGATCACTGATACCAATCATCAAACGAGGAGGTTCGGGATACGGCGGTTCAAACTGAATACGCTGATTATCCTCCATGGTGAAAATGGATGGAGGGCGAATATCCAGGGTCGAGGAAACCCCATCCCTGTGATATAGGACTGGATACATTCTAGGATATTGCCGCAGCAACTCGCGAACGTCGTTTTTCAAAGCCGAAGGTAATGATTCGAGTCCCTCTATATCTCTTTTAATCTTCTGCAGGAGCAGCCACGCAATGTCTTTGTACCCCTTCCAGGCAGCCCACATGAAGGGCGTTACCCTCTGGCCATCACGCACATCAAGTGATGCCCCTCGCTTTCCCTTTATGAGCATTTTGATTGCAGCTTGGTGGCCCTTTTTAACAGTCAAAAGCAGTGGCGTAACTCCGTCATCATCATGTATGTCGATATGAGCTCCATTGTCCAGCAACACTTCCATCATGCCGATATTATTTTGTTCAGCTGCAAGCCACAGAGCGCTTCTTCCATTATACATCTTCCTGTTCACATTTACTTGCTCATGGCCAAGTAACAGTCTCACAGCATCTTCGCGCCCACGTTTAACAGCATATGCCAAAGGTGTCAGATCATAACGATCAGCAAGGTCGAGATCAGCACCCGCGTCTATATATCTGTGAAGGTGAGCTAGAAGTCCCCATTCGGCGCAATAAGACACTGCAGTTCTGCCGGCTATGTCTTGGCTATCTAGATCTTCCCTCATTTTTAAAAAGCCAAAGTCATCAGTTTTCTGGGACATCTGAGACATCTGATCGTAGAGAGTTACGACGGAATTAGTCTTGCCAAACTCTTCTACCATCCATCTGATACCCTGGGTGCCAAAATGATGCCTCTCTTTGCCCTGCATTGCCAGAGACCAACGATACAGCTCACCGAGTTCCTTGAGGGTTTTCATGAAGGACAAGGTTTCATCCATATCTGCTTGGTTCAATCTGTGATAATATTGACACAGCCCACGTAAGATGGTCTCAGCGCTATTCCACTCTTCATCCAGTCGATATTTTGTTACTTCTTGCATCAAGGCCGATGGCAGCTTTTTGTAGTAGGAGTGGAGTTCGGGTCGCAGTAAGGGTATAACGCAAGATATAGCATGCGAATATGTGCCCAATCCATTATCCACAAAACAAGATACAAGGTCTGAGATGATTGGGTTGACTGGACGAACTTTGCTGCCTGGGCCAACAATGGCTACCTTGTCCATTTTTCGAAATCCGAGAGCTTTCATGGAATTAAGAAGCGAAATGAAGAGGTCTTGAGCACATATATCGAGCAGTGAGTGCTCCCTGGAATCTATCCAATAGCCCTGGACATTTACACGCTTTTCTGATGACGGGCCGCTTTCCAGAGCGTTGTATATAAGATTCCATCCGCAGAACTTGTGTAGTGGTGTATTGGAAGTGCTTGATTTGCGATTTACAAATCTTGTGATATTTTCCACCTCGGCGTCGACAATATTGGTAAACTTTTCCCTTCCACCCTGGTCATTGGCGAAATGACCATCCTGCGCTGATATCCAGCCATCGGCAAGGCTATACTTATGATTCCCTGGTTCTATATCCAACGACAATTTTTGATACTGCATGTCGCTAGAGCCCAACCAGAGGCCCATATCTGCGTCAATTGAACCATCCCAGCCTTGGCTTTCGCAACAGGCCGATACAATTCTAAATACGTTCGTGTTATGCACCACTTTGGAAGACTTTGCGCTTTCATCGCTGGAAATAATCGACCATAACCAAAGTCCCAAAACAGCTTCAAGTTGAGATGAGTCAACCGTCCAGTTGATCTGGCCAGGACCGGTTGGCGGCTTCATCATAATAGAAACGATCTGTTTTGACCAATTAGGAGTCGCATCAGCTACTATGACTTTCACTCTCAAGTGTATGGGTTCCTTGATCCTTTGGTCCAATAGAAGAATTGTTGCTGCCTGGGAAATCGCTACACCTAGGTATTTCGCTTTTAAGCGTACTTTGACTCTTTCATCTTCCCAAGCCTGAAAGCCCTTTGCTTCCATGGAAGCAAATGAAAAATGGCCAGTTATATTAGAAAGGAGAACTCGGTTTTGAAACACATCATCATTTTCTTCAATACACCCGCTGGTCTTCGCATTGTCGTGTTCTCCTGTGAGGTACCAGAAGGGCTTCTGGGAGAGATTGCCAGGAATCTCAAAGGCCAACCAGTCGAGTTCGTGACCAGCAACCAAATTACCCCATCTTTGCAGTCGATTGTCGGACTTATCCAAGCGCCGCATTCGCAAAAGGCCGCGCAAAACACTCATGATTACAGTGATGGCCAGCTGGGCAATCGAGATCCATGCGTCCAGCCCACGGAGACCAATAAATTGAGCGATATAACCTAGCAATACGGACAAAACAGCAAAGAATGTGGGAGTCTGAAAAGCTTTATTGAAATCTTTTACAGATGATACCCAGATCTTCAGTCGGCGTTGTTCATCTGCATCGGAGTACGCAAATGAATCGAAAGTCTGATCCCCAATAACTTGCGGCCCTGGCTGGATCCAGTATAACACCGAGGAGTCATCTTTTCTTTCATAATATTCCTCGTTCGTCGTTTGCCCAATAAGTGCTGCGCAGCTCCATACGCCAAAACACAAGATTATTGTGCCCACGATGTAGATTCCCGGCGCGTAGTTTTGAGAAGCTTCGCTGCTTAGTTTCTGAGCATTCCAACCAAGTGGCCAAGCAGCGATGGCAGCAAAGATGATGATGCCGACTTGGAGTATGAATCCAATTGCTGCTACAATATAAAAAACAAAATCTGGCCGCCTTTTAATTCCTACGTTGAGAGAAAGATTTGGCTTTGGAGCAAAATCGACGCGGTTAATGGAATCCGCATCCGCATTATTGGAATGAAAAGAATCACCTCCGTTTCGGCATTTGACCCAATAGGAATCATCTAGATTTTTCTCTAAATATCGAGTGAATAATTGCAATCTTGGCTTGCTCTTGTCAGAGCCGTCCGCACCAGGGACGTACACAAGCTCGATAATATCCGGCCGGCCAAGAACTCGAGTGATGCCGCCCTTGTTGAATAATTCGCAAACATCGGTGCTTGTAGATGTGCACAGCTCAGCTTCTGTGGTGGCTTCCCCTTCCTGCGCTTTTCCAATGAATGCTCTGAGCGAGGGACTCCCGCAAACGCGGATAACGGCCGTGATTGTGCTAATTATGCCGATCGGGGCCATGGCGAAGATGAAATAATCAATAAACTTGGTGCTTTCGCTGAGATATTGGCGGGTGACTGCATCTCCAAAGAGTGAAAGAAGGGGCCCAAGATCCGACGCCAGGTTATTGGAGAAATCAGAGAGGCCATCAGCCTTGACGACGACGATTATGAGTGCGTAAACAAAAAGAAAGGCGAAGCGCTTGGCCATCGTGTCTTCATTGGCAACGAGCAAGTCGTTGTTCAGGCAAATTACCCATAGATGGAGCGTATCGTGGTAGCTTTATTGTTGCTATTATTCACATTTAGCATGGCTACTTTTGCGTATGTTCCTTGATATGTGTGCGAATATAGTGAACAGACTCAAGCTATTAATATCTTTGCTACTACATCCTCTATGTCCATTGGATTGTTTAAATGTAAATTGCTCAAAATCGGAACAAGCGATAATTAGAATATTTTTGTATACTCTATAGATCGCTTTATTGGATGAAATTAAGTCTGCCGTTGCTGCCTAATGGGCTAAACCCCACGCTTACCATAAATTGGACTAAATATGCCTTGCCACCATGCATCTGTATACCTAATTCTCAATCAAGATTCTCGCTACTTAAGCTCGGATGTATATACTGAGGTAGTGCTGTGCCGAGTATATTTACATGCAAGTAGAGAACATAGATGAAGAGGTAAATTACCAGTACTATGGCTATTAGAACGATTCTGCCGTTGGTAATGCCCCTCTACATTTTCCGTGATCAGCGTCACAAGAACTGGAGGGGTCTGAATTCGGAACGGATATTCCAACCTGCCGTGACATATGACTTTATCTATTACAATACACATGCAAACGCTTTAATAAACCCCTTGTGGAAGCTCTTTAATCTCCAATGTGTTTGAAGCTACTTATGTTGTTGGTTATAGCAATCGGGTCCGCACGTGCACTTGTGATGCGATCATTTACTCCCAACATCTGATGCTGAACCCCGCATCCGGGAGCAAGCAAATAGGAGTCACTGCATCTAACAAGATATAAGAAGCGGTGTAACGATAGTGTACATACACCGCGAGGCGTTGCCATTGGAGATTAACTATTTGTTTAATTTGATATAATCTAGCTAGACTAAAGAGCATATGTCTCAATCATGCCCGTGCACTATTTGCTGTGACTCGCTGGGATTCAAGATCCTCTCATGCATATAAACCAAGCCCATCAATAGTGTAGTACAGCCCAGCCTCTCTCCATCCACATCAACATGCGCCTGTCATGTTGATGCCCCAAAGCTGCTCTAATGATGACGTCGAGGGATCCGGAGGACCTGACCAGGATAAATCAAATCCGGGTTACTAATGCCATTGTGTCTAGCAATCTCCTCGAATGAGGTGCCATAGTGGGCAGCAATGCCACGAAGCGTGTCTCCCTGCCGAACCGTGATCTCGCGGCCGCGGGATCTGGAGCCGGAGCCGGAGCGGCGGCGATGATGCGATGAGCCGCTGGACGAGCTGCTGGAGGATCGGCTGCGAGAGCGACGGCGAGAGTGGCTACGGGAGCGGCTGCGAGACTTGGAGCGATGACGGCGCTCCTCGTATTTCCGCTCCTCGTATCTCTTCTCCTCATGTCTTCTCTCCTCGTCCTTCCATTTCTGTGCGTCCTGCTTTTCTTCCTTTCGCTCGTGCCTCCAGTCGGAGACGCCGTCCTGCAGCTTCGATCCGGCAATGGCTCCGACAATGGCTCCAACAACGCCGCTCGTTTTGGCGTGGCCGGTAGCCTGGCCTCCAAACTTGGCACCGCCAAAGGCTCCGGCAGCACCTCCAGCCAGTGCGCCCATCAGGCCTCGCTCACCCTCTTGGGGCCCAGGTCCGCCATAGTTCTGGCCCTCCTGTCCGTATGGCGGAGGGGGCTGTTGGTATTGTGTCTGGTAGCCCTGCTGCTGGTGCTGTGCGTTTGAGGCTTCCTCGTAGTAGGAGTTGGCAGCGCCGCCGGGTCGGTGGCCCTGCTGGGGCGGATATTCGTTGTTCTGGTTGTTGTAGTAGCCGCTCATGATTGCTTCGACGTGGGAGACACTCTGGCTTCTGGTGGTAGAGCAATGGGTAATGGAGTCTGAATATCTAGTCTAGCAAAGCAGAAATCAACCTAGAAATCATGTGGGACAAGGCGCATTTTGTAAGACACGACATTTACACTTCGTATATAAACTAGCCCGAGGACGCGCGACCACCAGGAATCCCCATCTCCACTCCCCTGCGTTCAAGAGTGGCTTATGGCCTTGGCCTGACGAGACACAGCCCCCAATATCACGCTGCCACGTATGCCGACGAATATGTGGCGGCCTATGATGTTGGAGAATTGGGACGCACCGGGAATGTAGCTCTCTACGATTTTCATGTCCCGAATTGACGATTGGATCGCTGGATCTAATCGATTTCTGTCGAAGGGGTCCCTCCATTTGCTCATGATCAATGTCGAAATGCGGCGGTGTATGGCGGTGGGATGGACTCCGTATGGATATGTGTGGATAATACGAGTCGAACGAAGCCATCAGACCCCTCTTAGTGGGACAAGCGATTCTGCAGCCGTGCAACATTCCAAGAACATGTGTGAAGCTGAAGATGGTATTCTTTATTACGAAATCAAAGAATCAAGTGACCATCACAGTCACAACACAGCCATTCAAAGCTGTTGTCATACTCCAATTCCATCCTCAGAATGTCCTGCCAGCGAGCATCAGCCAGCCTCTGATGAACCCCTCTTTCCTATTTGCGCCATAAGATGTCGAGTTGCTCCACCTCGAAAACGGATCCAGCTTTGCGGCTCCTTTACCCAGGTGGCGCGATTGGTTTGTCACAGTTTAGGCGCCATGTTTCACCAAACAGCTGAGTTGGTCCAATGAAGGAACAAAAATATGACAGGTCGAGGCTAGTCCGAAGCTGGCCTGCCCTAAGCAACAAGCATAGAACATAACATAACAAACAGAGAGAGAACGAACTGTATGTACAGCAGGGACCGAAATGAGTACCTGTGGCTGGTACAGTGCGAACTTCCTCTTATCATCATGTACTGTTTTATAGCGGTCCTAAGAGTTCCGTCCGTTTTTGGATAAAGTGCCATTTCCGGCGCCTAGTTGCGGCTACTTATAGTACATGGCTGTATTCTCTTTAAATCCGGCACAGAATAGATAATATAATGCCATCAAGCAGCGATGTCTCTCGGCTTTACCATCTTACATTTCCATGCTTAAAGATTAACATTTAATTGCCAAACAATCTGGATGGACGTTATCTATAAAGACAGCGGGCCCTGACTGATTTTGCATCGTGACCTGAGTTTTGTGTAAATCCTTGGCCATGAAGCTTGATTGGTGATCCTACCAGCGACGGAGAGTTTCAGCAAGAGAGCTGCCGGGGCAGAGGAACATGGATCTACTCAGGAGAGTCTAGGCTCATCTTACGCCACGTGCTGGAGTCATGGATCCTGACGGATTTCGAACTAGCCCTCATTGCAGCCTCAACTGTGACCACAGCTTACCCTGCGTTTCTTTTTTATTTCCATAATTTGATATTGTTACAATTGAAAAAGATCAAGAGCTTTTACATGCTTCTAGAGTAACGCGAACAGCTGACATCTATCAGATATGTTACAAAGCACTGCCGTTCCTATTCTATATTAATGATAAGTACTTGTGTACAAAAGTAGCAATTGTATGCATAAAAGAAGAGTAAAAAGTAAACCCAGATGTTTATGCTTAACCATTGCTCAAGAGCTTACTATACTGCGACACACTTCAACCCATTATTAGAAGAACTTCCTTGCTGCCGTGTCATTGATAGCACTCCTTCAATTGACATTTCTTTTTGCTACTTATTCTGAATCATCGCCAATAATAGACCGATGGTTTCAGCACTACGATACTACAAATACGTATTTCACAGACCAAACAACGCACCGCTTTCAATATTGCTGCCCTGATTCTAAAAGTTCTGACACGCCATGACCGGACAACTGTTTACGTTAAAATACTAGTTACTAGTAATAGGCATAGAATATCTCCACAATAATTTGTACAATTCTTGCTATCTGTATTTACATATATATATACGTATATATACTCTCAAAGTTACCAAACAGGCTTCATCTCGAAATGCCAGCTTTACGCTCGGCCGGCGGGCCAGGTGGTGCCGAAACGGCCGTTGGTGGCTGCAATGACGGGGCTGCCGTGCGAGTCATCGACATAGACGTACTGCGAGCCAACCTGCTGGAGCTCCCAGTCGCGAGGAGGCGTGTTGATGGCACCGCCAATGAATTCGGTGGCCGCGAGCACCCTCTGCCCATCATCCTTGGTGTCAAGAGCGTTGCTGGGCGCATTGCTCAAGATGTCCTGCGTGAATCCCTTCCACGCTCCAGAGCCGTCCTGAGAGTTAACCAAAACAGGACCGTCACAGCCCCGGATGAGAGAGACGTCGCTCCAGCCCCAGCCATTTGCGTCCCAGCTGAACTCAAACCATGTGCCGAGCCAGTGAGCCTGGCCATTAAGCATGGTTGCGTCAACTCCGCGCTGGATGCGGCCCTCCCAGCCATCAGGGAAGGACACAAATTGAGTCGCGCCGGCTGCGACCCAAATGTACTTGTAAGGAATCTTGTCGCAGTTGTTGTGGAAGGCGTAGAAGCCCCGCCAGTCGTTGTCGGTGTTGGTAATGAAGATACCCTTGCCGCCATTGTCGCCGTCGCCCCAGGTTAGAGTTGGCGAAGTGCTGCAGACCCAGTCGCGCTTGGACTTTGATCCCTCAGACTTGAGAGACTGGCGCACCAAGCCACCAGTCTGATAGCTCTTGAAGTGATCTTGTGGTACGGCTTTGATGGTATTAACATCAGGCGCGGTGATGTTGTTAGCGGGAGCTGCTCCAGGGGTTTCAGTTGGGAGCGCGATGGCAGCGCCAACAAACAGGAGAAGAGAGATGACACGCATGATGATATCAGATGAATGGATAGCTGATATTTGTTAAAACAATGCTTGTTGGATGGGCTGGACTGAAAGATGAGATGAAGCAATGTCTTCATTTATATACTTTTTCCCTCTCTATTCGCATGTTCATGCGAGACTGGGATAGTCAACCTTGAAGCAAGGCCATCTTGTCCCCTTTACTCTTTGCTCACAACTGCCGCCGCCTGGGTAGTTGCCGTAGGATTTGAGTCGCCAAATAAGTTCATGGGCAGTGACAGGATCCGCAGGTCCCGCAGCTTCAATGGCGTGCTGTAGTAGAACCGAGCCAATTGACGAGAGTTGTAGCCACATCCGGCTCTTGAGTAGCAGCAGCAGCCATGTCGCGTTAATAGCTAAAGGTAGCCTATGATGAATAGAGAAGGAGATGGGTTGCAAAAGATGAGCGTATCATTATACCCAGCAATTGAAAGATTCAGTATCTTTATGAGATGGTCTGCTGCGGCATTATATCGGCAGGATCCGTTTGAGCGTATTACAAATGAGTATGCTTATTGGAAGTGAAAACATCTTTACCTTCCTTTTGTAGAAACAATGAATATGTATCCACATATGAAGGATTCAAGGCAACAGTTTCCAGCGTGTCATGATAGGCTTCATAGTACAATGAAAGCGTATTAACAAACAGGCTTGGTATGCTTACCGGTTAGTGCAAAAACAGAAAGTGAAAACAGAAGAGGAAGAGCAAAAAATCCTTCGACAGATTGCAATGGTCCTTCAAGATATTGCAATCAATCAAAAGAACAAGATAATTGAGTGCTTGGAAACTGTATATATAGCATATAGATTGCCGTTGTAATACAGGAGAATTCGCCACTGCTCTCAAGTTTGTGGCACATCCAATCTCTTTGCTCACAGGTCAAAAAGACTTCGCCTCCATCTTCTTTTGCTATTCAAAACTTGTAAATTTGCTCTCGCAGCCTCACATACACTCGGCCAACATGGTTTTCTCCAGCAAGAAGTTGGGTGTTGCCGCTTCTCTTTTCACCTTAGCCTTGGCTGATCTATGGCTAAAGCATAGCCTAGCTGCGAATAATAATATTCCTATCTCGCATTTTAGCGGGTTATATAATAGCCATGGTTTGCAGGTTAACTAGCAGTATAACTAGGATAATATAACCTT
The DNA here is from genome assembly GCA_003012085.1 of Trichoderma brevicompactum. NCBI lineage: Eukaryota > Fungi > Ascomycota > Sordariomycetes > Hypocreales > Hypocreaceae > Trichoderma > Trichoderma brevicompactum. The sequence goes on from PXNZ01000036.1 coordinate 52,955, forward strand.
TTAAAAATAAAACTAGGCTCCTGTTTAATCCTATTAATGCTGACAATAGAGTCTCTCCAGGAATTCAAACAATAACAACTGCTGAGGTTGTCCATTTTCAGTTACTACTAGATAGTAAGAGTAGCCTTTTAAATCTTATAGCTACACTAGTTGAATATGATTGGCGCGGATGTAAAGATATACTGCAATTTGAGCATGGTATAAGATTATAACCTTCTCTTTTGGTATAGTATGCAGCTTAAAACATCTGTTTATCCAGGTCCAGGGTATTTAAGCCCAAAGCGTGGCTTAATACAACTCTGATTAAGGAGAAGGGTGGTATAATGAGAGAGTTGCCAAGCCGTGTGCCTTTTTATATAAATGTATTCATCTGAATTATAGGTATATACTGACTAATAATTTATGGGACTTCTTGTCTATCCTCTTACAATGACAGCGTTCATAGTTCGATCAAGTTCAAAATGAAAAATTCCTTACGCTTTTTATTACTACTCTTTACTTAGTATTGCCGTAGCTTACAAGGATCACGCGTTCTATTTCAAAGTCCAGGAACTGCTTATAATTGAGTAGCTATGTATTACCTTTGTGGTTAGCGCCGGTTATTATTACCTAGTGCTATGATAAGCGATATTCCTTCCAGGCAGCACTGGTTACGCCGAACGCAGCTGGGCTTTAACCACAATTGTAGTATGTCAACAGGCTATTGAATACAGTAACTTGAGTCAGTTTTTTTCTTTTTCTTTTTTTTGGGGGGCAACTCTATTGAGTAGAATTTGCTTTATTAAATTCAAATGCTTCCTTTCAACCGCTTGAAAGCTACATGCCGTCAATGGGAGCAATAGTTTGCGAAACGAAGACCAAATGATAACCCCTGGTAGTAATAGTATTGCCGGTCAATCCTTCAGACAGGGGTCGGGCTGTCGGCACCTACCGAATTCCCTCGCGAATATCGGCAGTGGGTACTACTTGTTTATAAACTACCTAGTATCATGCTAACTGTCGCCGGTAACAATTTTGCGAGGCAACAGAAGTCGGTAGTAGTAGAAGATGGCAGCAAATCGACGTCACAAATGAAGGTTTGTTCCGGCTCGTTAGTATGGCCTTCGCTGAGGGTACGACCTGCTCGGAAGCTGCGCACGGTATCAGCCACAATGCGCCACAAAAATGGTCCGTGCGGAGAGAACCTTTGCATTAACAAAGCGGACACCCATTTCGGGCGCTACTGCAACAGAGACAAATAATGGCAATTAAGAGAAGAAGAAGGGAGGGACAGAAGGATGCTAATATAACATAGAAACGACCAACATCAACAAACTTCTGGAGAAAAAAAAGAAGAGAAAACGCAGTCATCGCTGTCGCTGGGTAGAGAGAAAATGAGAAGAGTTCCAAGTAGCCTGCTATGCCACATATTCGCAACGTCTTATTTTAAGGTCAGGTACTGGAGGACCAGCAGTGCTGGTGCAGATGCACACACAAATATAAAGACAAGCCTGCTCCAAACAGGAGGGACCCCTTCTTTGACACCGTCTTTGGTATCCCGCCGCAGACCTTGTTCGACATCTGGTTGAGCTTCCTGCTCTACACATGATCTTGGTTGGGCATCTTGCTCTGTGCCTTGACCAATCACACCCCGGGCATTATTCTTGGTATCGTATTTGGTATTGTCGCCTATGGTGACGTCCGTGAGCTCGAAAAATACCGTTTCGTCATCCGAATCGCTATGCGAGTTTAGTTTGGTATACTCTCTGACTTTTTCTTTGGCGTTAGCTTCGATATCCTCTTTGTGAAACCAGAATATCCAGCGGACCTGACGTGTTGCGACCTGGGAACAGAATATTGAGGCTGGGCCGCCGACAACGGCAAATATCCCAGCCATCACCAGGACGACAAAAGTACTACCTGCCAGAATAAGAACAACGTTTATCCATGTAAGAGGAAGATGCTCGATGCTGATGAAATAGTCGCTGAGCACAGCCAACTGATCCAAAATGAGGCCGGACATTATAGTGCCGCCGATGTCCCCGTATTTTGATTGTATGTCGCGATATGACGAGGATCGGAGGGCCCCAATGCTGAGAATCAAGGACACTGCCGTCACACGCATTGTCCAATATTGCAAATGGACGTATGAGCGTCCAAGCAACCAGAAAAAGAAATTGACAACATATGAAAATACGTTTAAAGACGACGCCCAGGAAACTGCGCCATGAGAACACCCCGGCGGGAGTAGGGGGAATGCGATGACAGGGAGCAAGGCTGCCACTTTACTCAACTGTTCCGGAGTGACAGTCTCGCCATCATACAACGCGGTATCGTTCAAAGTGGCATTAAGAACTTGAAATTCCATATCGTCTGATTTGCCTTGTAAAAATTGTAGGAGCTTGTGAGCGTGATATTCGATCTGGTTGATAGCTGGTGAGTGGATGGAATGATCGCTGATGAGAAAGCGAGTGCAGGTAAAAACACTGTTATACTTCTGTTGAGTTCTACTTCGATCCGTACCGCCAAAATACCCTCTTTGAGACCTCCTTACCTCTTTTAAAGTTTTATGGGGGTATTCTTTCCGTTTAGTCCAATGACACGTCGATTTAGTAGGCAGAAGGCCGCTCACTATGGCGTCATTCGGGACTGCCCGTGGCTAAGTTTGGCTTTACGCTTCATCGTAGCTTTTCAAATTTGTGGAAGAATGTCGATGGCGGAAGTCTTGCCATGCAGCATAATGGGTTTTGACCCAGAGGCAAATCATGCACCATATCTCGAGATGGAATAATATCCAGCTAGTGCATCATACAGGTAACAGGCTTATAGCACGGACGATAAAAAAAAGAGAGTACTTATCAAGCTCTACTCCTACAAAATACGAAAACCACATAATAACGAAAACCAAATATCAGGAAAAAAAGGAAGAATGGAGAAAATCACATCGTGTTGCCCGGAGCCACTGTATGCTGAAAACAGCCATCTCCAATGCGGAAGCGACTGAGGCTCGTTATATCTAGCATAAAACAATTATCTATACACTTACTACTGTAATATCTAGCACCAGGTCCAAAGAGCTGACCAATACACGTATATCCAGAAGAGAAAGAACCCACCCCTCCCCCAGCGTCTATATATGGGCCAGGTTTTTTCGAAGTTGGCAAAAGCCTGTCCGGTCCAGAGCCTGTCCAATGTTCAAACCGTTCCGTCCATGAACTGATCCACTGGAACATGGCGAAATATCAGATAATAGTTGATGTCCACATTTCAAAAGTACGGCAAATGTCTCCGAATAAACAAAAGACAAATGGATCTTCATCCTTTACCGAGAATTTGCCTAAGCGACTGAACTGCAATATCGCCAACATAAACACGCATAGACAAACAAGGCCACATAGAACCATGCTCAATGTACGTGGTATGTCCAAACCGATATTTCTCTTCGTTTCCTGCTTGGCGTCCCTCTTAACATCCTTTTTGGTGTCTGATTTGGCGCCACTTATACCATTATCTTTGACGTTGTCTTCGGCATCAGCTCCAAAATTGGTCAACGTACCATTTTTAGCATCAAGTCCAGCATCTTCTTTCAGGCATTCTTTTCCATGTTCTCTCCGACATGTTTTGTGGTTCTTGCCGACATATTTTTGGACATCCAGTTCCATGTTGTTGAGGATATCATCCTTGTGGAACCGAAACAACTAGGGAACGCGACGGGATACAAACATATATAGAACTTCCGTCACCAGTTCCATTATGAAACCCCGAATAATGACAAGAATCGCCAAAAAGAGAATAAGCCACGTAATAGGGAAAAGAATCATCTCTTCCGTATGAAGTGATTTTTCGTCGACATAAGAGCGACCCAATGGAATCAACCGATGCGCAACAACACCGCACACAAATCCAAAGGCATTCTGTTCGATGTCCATTTCGACATCTGATCCAACGAGGCCCACAATGGAGGAGAAACCAGTCAAACAAACCGTCCAATCTGGAAAACTGATGTATTGAGCACCAAACAACCACAGAGTGGAGTTGATCATATAGGAACAGAAATGAATCAACCCTGAGAGCACGAGCACAACATAACCTTCCTTATAGGTTAAGAGGGGATAAGCCAATATTGGGAGCAAGGCTCCCACTATGCTCAACTGCTCTGGAGTAGCAGTCCAATTGCTAGCAAATGTAGTGCTTGCATATGATGCATTGGCGGCGAGTCCGAATGCCATTTCGTGACTTGAAAGCGGGATATTAGTTTGAGAGCAGGATGGTGGTTCGATCGGTCGTACGAAGCAAAGATACGTAAAAGATGAGCAGCAATGATCTGTTGGCGGCTGGGTTTGTTGCGGCTTAAGTGTATTCTGTTTCTCAGCCAACCAAAAACTTTACAGTAGCTCTTTCTACAGAATCTCAACTTGAAACTACACACAAGATATATGGGAATTCCCGACAGATCACACAGCCACGAAACTAAACCAGCGCCAGAAAACGCCGACATTTCGTTTCTTACAACCAGACTTTCAGCGTCCAGTTAGCGTAGCTTGATAAGGAAGGATAGTTTATTTTGCATATTATATCGTCTCTATCGTCATTGAAGTCACAGTCTTCGATATTTCGTCACCTCAATCGCCGTCATCAACCGCACCATGGCTTAACAGGATCCTCTGGACAACCTTGTGTCCTCCCCCTGTTCCTTGCCTTGCCGCTCTCAGGGCACTGTGGAATTTCTCTCCCTTCGCGGCGGCTACGTCCGCTCCATGCTCGAGTAGAAGCCTGACCACGGCTTCGTGACCTTGAAAAGAGGCCGCCTGCAGTGCTGTGTCGTAACTTCCAGCCTTCTGGTTCACATCTGCGCCGCTGCTGATCAGCATCTCGACAAGAAGCTCGTTGCCGATAAATGCAGCTGCTTGGAGGGCTGTTCCATAACAGTCGCTCTCTACGTTTGGCGAAGCGCCATATCCCAGAAGTAGCTCGACGGTGGATTCCATCCCCTGAAAAGCCGCGGCTTGCAGGGCGCTGCCCTTATATCGACACGCCGCATTGACATCAACTCCAGCTTTAACTAGAAAGTTAACTGTTTCGCAAATTTCGTCTTCGGCCGCAGCTTCATGTCTCTCGATTGCGCTTTGGATGACGGAAACGGGCCGGTCAGGCCCTCCCCTAGCATTAACATCCACTCCATGGTCGATAAGCAGCTGGTAATCTTTTCGGTCGGCGCAGTGTAAGACGCCTCCATGCTTTCCGTTTTCCTCTATTACTTTAGCCCCCAAGCCGAGCATGATTTGGACCATGTCTTTGTTGCGGCTTTGCGCTGCTGCATGTAAAATGCTCCCTCTTTTCCCGCAAGCGTGGAGACTAGCCCCATTCTTCAAGAATAGTCGCACGATGCCTTCATTTCCCATGAAGACCGCACGCTCAAGTGGGTATTCCTGCTCATAGCTCTGTGTCATCGGATCATCCCCGTTCTTCAGAAGTAGCTCAATTATTTGCATTTTCTGCGGTTTGCTATCAGAGGAAGCAACCGCAGCCAAAAGTGGAGTCATTTTCTTGCCATCTTTGGGATCAGCACCATTGGCTAGGAGAAGTTGGCAAGCCTCCAGAGAGCCCGAAGCGGCGGCACCACAAAGAGCCGTATCTTCTCGGCCCAGCAAATTGTCGATATTTGCAACCAAGTTGACATCTGCACCATAACTGATCAACAACTGCATGATATCCACTTTTCCGCTACACGAAGCCCTAATGAGGGGTGTCCCTTGGAGACTGCGGTAGTTCGGATTTGCCCCCTCCTCAAGCAATATCTTGGCCATGTCAACTCTCCCAAACTCGGCGGCGAATTCCAGGGCACTCTGGTACTCCCTCTTATGAATCCCTAAATCGCCTTGGTCATTGTATAACTTCGCACCGCGACTTAGCAGCAAACACAGTGTCTCTATATCAGCCTTTAAAACAGCCATTATAAGAGGACCACCCATCGGGGATGATACATTCACATCATATCCACTATCCAGCATATACTTGATCAGATCTTTCCTCCCATACTCAATAGCCCTGTCAAGCATGCCCGGCTGCCATTCGGCGCCCAAGCCAACGAGCAATGATGCAACTTTCCCGCTGCATGGGGAAATTGCCGACCATAAAGCAGGTGACCCCTCACCCCGGGACTTGAGGCTGACTCCTCGATCCAAGAGCATCGCTACGCATTCCGGAGCATGTCTTATGACGGAAGGTAATATCTTAGTGAAAATTCCATCTCGATCATCAAGCTGCGGTTGGGCATCAAGGAGGAGCTGAAGCATTTTCCCTGGATTAGGGTTTAGAGTCCACATTTCTTCCTGAAGGGCCTCAGCTACAGCAGAACATCGTTGAATAGTGGTATGATTTTGCAGTATGTCTTTCACAATCTCATACCCATCAGGTCCCGCGACAGCTTTTTTAAGGATATCACCAAACACGTCGAAGCTGACCCGGGATTTCAACGCCCCAAAGATATTATAATGCCCCATGATATATGCCAATGTAGATGGGTAACAACTCACCCAAAAAGTTCTCTTGAGACTTGAGGTTTTGTCCACAATTTTTGGTTGCCCCGATGTAGTGTTCTGGGAGACGCCCCATTCTGGAGTCTTGGGGACACAGCACATAATGGAAGGGTCAGCCCCTGCCTCGAGGAGCATATGAACGAGATCCTCTCTATTATCCCTCACAGCGATGATGAGAGGAGCGGTCCAATTATTAGCTTCAGAGATGGTAATCTTCATGTTTTCTAATAATTGACGAATAGTTTCCGTCTGGAGTTGAAGTTCAATGGCATTGTGAAGTGGGCTATAGTCTGGGTCAAAAGCAAACCAGGTTGATGGATCAAAATTGCCCATAGATGAACTGTCGGCAGAAGTATATGCCTGGCCGTAGCTGCTATAGAGGCCAGTGTGGGAATATATGCGCAATATGGATTGCTTAACTTCGAGAGATTCATCGTCTCTGGAGACATGGCTACGCCATCGTTTAGCAGCATAGAGTAGCAAAGGGTAGTCTCGGATTCGTCGGCGAAATTTTCTTGGGCTATTTCGGTATCCGCTCTCGAATACGCCCAGCGACAGATACGCCAAACAAACTCTGGCAATGTATAGATCGTTGAACAATGCAGGCATGTTAGAATTGTCCTCAAGATATTCTTGAATCGAAAAATGAGCAAGACGAAGATTTCCCTTGCCATCGAGAGCCACTAAACCACAACAGGCCTCCACCAATGATTCAATACACGGCATGTTGTCTTTGTCGACGTCCTCAGGTATTCCATCTTCAAGCTCGATCGAAAGAGCGTGAGATAAGGCGGGAAATTTCAGTGGCTCTTTTGCATAAGCCAGCCACAGCAACGTGCGTATCGCAAAGTCATTGTCCTTGATGCGAGACACTGTGCTGTCAAAAAACTTATGGATAGAACTTGGCATGCTTGCTAACGACATGCGAATTCTGCTTCTTGTTGTACCTTTGAGAACCTCGGCCAACTGCAAGGATGCCCATAGAAACCTTTCGCATCACAACATTAGTATAAACCAACTGCTAAGGCATTTTCTCAAGCAACTTTGGGAGGGCAGAGCATACATTCCTTGAGTTTTAGAGACTATGGCCGTGACTATTTCTTCTTTGAGTTGGTCGGTCATGATCCTTCTGATCGCATTCGAATACGTATTTTGCAGCATGTGATCCACAAGACATCGCAAATCGTTCTCATGAGCTTGAATCTCGATGCGAGTCCATTCCGAGGACCTTTTCCCATCGGGAATTTCAGGTTGTCGACTAGTGATGAACACGCGGGCTCCCATCTCCTGAAGCTCTGCAAGCATGGCTAATTGATCTTTTAGAAAGCATTCAGGGCATTCATCCAACGCATCAACAATAACAAATGACTGTTCAAGATCTGTCAACAGAGAGCGTATCGCACGCATCAAAGCAGCTTTATCTGGCCCCTTCTTGCTCCCCTTGTTTGAGTCATATAGCTCCTCAATAGAGGCGGGGAGTGTGGTTAAGCCCTCAACAAGTTGCTTCAATAGGCTTGCACATATCAAATTCGGGGTGTGTTCACTGGCCCGGAGATAGTCAAAATACCAATAGACCACAGCGCCTTTCGTCCTATCAAGTTTTGATGAAATTCTGTCGATTACAGCACATCTAACGAATAATTGTTAGCAAAACATTGACTTTGATAGCAATTTACATACGAGAGATACGTCTTTCCAGCACCAGGAAGGCTATAACACCAAAGCGATTTGAACTCATCCTTGCCTTGCGTGAATCCCTGGAATTCTGGTGAATCTAATAGCCACTCTCCAGTGTTTGATATCCTTTTAAGAAGTACATCGTTGTGCTTTGTTTGGTAGTCGCCCGCAAATTCCGAGAGCCATTCAAGGACCTGCTGAAATTTAAGATCTATTGCCGGTAAGTATCAACTTGTAGGTGCAGTCAAAAGTTCATGTACCTTTTTGAGCCGCTTGTTGGTTGTTTTTTATAGTGGTAACTTCCGAGAACGTGAGAGACACCAAATTCCTAAAATCCAGTAAGCGACAGTTCGATGATATGTTGTGGGAATGTAGGATCCAGCCCCTACCACGTATCAATTGTCAGCGCATTCTGGAACAGGCTTTGATACCTGCTCAATGTCTGGATCTTATCGAGAGTTTCTTTCTCGCTGAATGGCCAGGAGAGGCGATGTAGTGTATTCTTAAGCTTCTTTGCCTCGAGCTTCCCCCGGAGTACGGCCAGCAGTTCTTCTACATCTTTTCTGCATTCACCAAGAATAGAAACGAGATCCGTCGAAACGTGAGGATACTTGGGTGACGATTCATCCGCATTACTGACGATATCTTCAAGCTTAGCTAAAGGAATATGTAGGGCACGAAGTTCGTGTAAAAAATCTCTTTGGACTTTCGATGCGCCAACAACACTCGAACCATACTGATAAACAGTTGATACAGCGGTTGCGATCACGCCGACCAAACCAGCAATCCCAGAAGCAAGAGAGAATGGATCCATTGAAGGCAATAACAGACAGCAGTTATTTTACCAAAATCGCCTTGGCTCAATACAAGAGGATGATGTTGATTCTGCCCCGACAATTTGTTGCAGCCTGATAACCCAAGCACAGCCTTCCGCTCAACTCGTGGGATGACACGCCGCCATTGGCCATTTCGAAAGGATGCCTGCACTAATCTTGATTCATAAGACTTTTTTTTTTAAGGGGAAAAAAAAAGGTTGAAATTTTCATTAAATCATATGTTCCTTTTGTAAAATATTAATATAGTTTTCAGTTTTAATTGAGAGCAATTCAACAATTATTTTGTAATTGAAATATTCGTTGGATAGAACCATCCAGCGCAAATCGGTACCTATTCTCACCACCCAGTTTTCCACCTACATTCTACTGAAAACTTGGCTGCCTGTCTGTAGTAAGCAAGTATGCCTTGAAGTTAGCCCAACGCAGTAATTTGCACGTGGCTATGTGAGGCAACTGCAGCATGGGCACAACCAACAACATTAGAATAGCAAATAGACTCCACCCTGGAAAAACACCACGTGGGTAAAACCGAAATATTAGACATTTATTCAGATACGAGCACCGCAATATTACTACGGCCTATAACTGGTGGCACAGATAATTATATCCAAGAGTATTATATATCGTACCTATATGTCATCATAGCGTTAAGTTATTAAGTACATGTAATAATGAAACCAGAACAGTCTGTCTATCTTAACCAAATCCATGTCCAGCAAGGTCGTTTACCAGTAATTATTCGAGTCGTCCCGATCAACTCCGTCGGCTGTCATCAACCTCGACGCCAAAGTAATTCATCCATACACCTTTGTGTAGCATTATACCTTTGCCAGCTTAAAGCCGACTTGCGTATATCTAGCTGCAATGAATATGAGACATCCTACCATCATGGAGCAACCACAAAACAGCTGCAGGCCGAGGTAATTGCCATCCTGGGCCGACACGATTGCGCCGCCAATGGGACTTCCTGTCAGTGCTCCGAAAGACTGAATTGCAAATACTGTACCAACGCGAGTGCCAATTTGACTGATTTCGGAGATTTGAGCGACGAGCGTTGGTCCAATGGAGATGAAGCCTCCAGAAGAAAAGCCAAAGATGATGACAAAAACGAGGATACCAGCCATATTCTTGACGGGAATCCAGACTGCGAGGCAGAAGACGGCAGATATAAATGTGATGGCTATCATCACGTTATACCTCCCAACCTTGTCGGCAACAATGCCGGGAATAATTCGCCCAAAGATGCTCACGGCGTTGAGTATTGGCAGTAAGTATGGGACCAAAGTCGGGGAGAAGCCGGCCTTTTGGGCTTGGAGAATAACGTAGTTGAACGGCAAAAACATGCCCCACATGAAGAAGAAGCAGGCCGCAATGGTGACAGTCAAACGAATATCCTTGAGGCTGTTCAGGTAATCCTTCAAGACGAATTTGCGCGGGCGCGGTGGCAGCCGCGACTTGACCGTCAAGCATGCAATACCCAGCAGAACCATGAAGATGAAGGCCATTGTGCGCATCATCCAGGGAAAGCCAATCTTTATAATCAGTTTATCCATCATGATGGGCAGGACAACGCCACCAAGCGATGATCCTGAGACCATAATACCATAAGCAGCAGCGCGTTTCTTGAGAAACCAGCTGACGATGCAAGACATACAAGCGTTGAAGACAGCGCTAGATCCAATAGCCGAGACAATGGCTTGGGATAGAAAGATTTGGTAGTATTCCGTAGATAGAGAGACCATCATGAGACCGAAGACGTAGGTGATCGAACCTCCCCAGAGAAGCCATCGAGCTCCATAGTTGTCGAATACAAGACCGAACTATGGGCAGTTAGAATTAGCATCTATCCTTACTTGTTTCGTTTCTTCTTCTTTCTTTTCTTTTTTTTTTCATAGTTCTCGGATACTTGGATGTAAACTTACTATCAATCCGCAAAAGACTTGCAAAAAGACCAGCACCGATAGAATCCAGCTCACGGCGGACTCATTGTATTGCTTCAACGGCCCAGAAACGTAATACTGTTCAAAGACCCCGACGCAGTTGACTAGGCCGAAAGTGCAAAACAAAGCACACCACCCACCAAAGACGACTAGCCAGGCTTCCAGCCCGCCGTCCGGAAAGTCGCCCTGCGGAGGCGGGGGAGCTTTGCTGCCGGCCTCGAGATCTGATTTGGTCGGCGAGATCTGGTCCGCATCCTCAGAAACCTGAATCTCTGATTGCTTCTGAGAATCAAAGTCTTCCTTAGAATCCATCTTTTCCAAGTTGACCACGGCCGTGCCGGTGGAAGAAATGGAGGCTGGCATCGTGGACAGGCTGCAGTGAAGGTGCAATCAGATCGAGGAATGCTTTTCCTTTATCAGAAGGAGGTGGTAATACGGCCTTTAGAGCACGACTAATAACAAAGGGGGTCGAGTGCCGGCTGAAAAAGAGGACGACGCTAGCAGGCCGCATACAACCTTGGATGGTGTCTCGAGCAGAAGCAAAAAGCGAGCCGCATAAGTCGGTGTACCCTGTCGATGTTTTATGATCCATCATTCTCAAAAGGACCGGCATCCTCATAAATCTTTATATTCTCCGACAATGAGCCATACTTGTGCCAGCAGATCCAACATGGCGTGGCCATGGCACAACGGCCATCTCGTCAATATTTTTTCTTCCTTCTGTTATCGCCCAACATCGTATCTCGCGCTTTTCGGCCATTTCGCGAAATGTCCGTGTTAGTCGACTTAGTGCGGCAGAAGAGGCAAACACGTCGCCTCGGACTGCCCCCGACAATACGCGGGACCATGCGCCTACAATGGAAGACAAGCTTCCAGCCCCATTGTTTGTCCCCGCATTGCAGGGAGCTGGAGCCCCGAGCTTAAAAGAAGGCTGGCTTAGGAAGATTGATAGGATCGAGTGGGGGGGGATAGGGAGATGAGACGAGCACATGGGAGCGGGATAAAGTGAAACGGGCAAAGCTGGAATCTGCAAAAAAAAAAATTATACGAGCTCTCGGTAATATGTACCGGGAGGTGCTCATCTCACTGCAGTAAAGCCGATGAGCCAAGGGTAACTAATAATTCTCCATAGCACGTACTACGCTCTTTTGCTCGCATCACTTACCCGGCAGCACCACGCTTCCCCAAAATACAAAGGAATCGGCTATCAAAACGTGCGGGTGATTTTGAATCCTTCATCAATCCCACCAGTCATTTAGACAGATGCTAAACCCTCGTCTCTTCTCCCCTTGCCAATCGCATGCTATATACAATATGCCGCTCGGCCTCGCGCTCGGAGCAAGCATCACAAATCCGAACGCTAGTCATTGCATGCTAGGCAGATCTGCATGCAGCTACAAAGAACGTATCACAAAAAGCACATTCCAAGGGATGACAGCAAAACCCACGTCACTAAGCGCTCGGAGCCCCGTCCAAAGTTTCAAAGTCTGCATCGTACAGACCAGATTCTAGAGTACGCAGCTCAATTATCCGCGTAATGCGTTCGTAATATACAACATACAGGCTTGTTCCGCAAGCAATTTTTTTATCCGCCGTCCCTTTTTTTTAGCATCCTGATTTGATCATCGGACAAATTCCTTTAGGTCTTTCTTATCCTCAAATGTTACTTTTCCATCCTTCTTTGTCGGCTCTACACGAATTCCAGAGACGTCTTCATCGGCTCCCTTTGCGGGTTGTGTAGCTTGAGGCTTGCTAGACAGCTCCAATGCAGAAGCCAGTGTGCCAGCTTGTGTATCGGCAATCTCGTTCACCTGCTCGTTGGTGAGGCTGTCGACGACGCGCACGCCTCGGCTTGACATGAGAATAGTGCTTGGCCCCTTAAAATGCAAGAACAGTCGGTCACCCCAGATTGTCCGGCGGGTCATCGTTCGGAGGCCGTAGAATACACGAGCCAGAAACTTGTAGACTTCTGAATCACGTGCCTTCTTCATGAACTCCGTCTCGGGGATCCAGGAAGTCAGAGATGGGATCTGAAATCGGAGACTGGCGCTCTTGAATCTGAAGGGCAAAGGCTGGTGCTTCGTCACAGAGTATGCGACAACGCTTCCTGGGTGAGCGACAAATTCTTCGCCCTCGGAGAGATGTAGTTGATAAATCTGTCCAGGCGCAGAGAGGGCTGCCAGCCCACGCCCAGTCACGAATGTGCTACCCCAATGCGCCACGGAAAGTCGTCTCTGGATTCGCGATGAGAGAGATAGAGTGTGCCCTGTCCAAGCTAGCAGAGCATTGCGCTGAGTAACCATCCAATCGGTCGTTCCGTCCAGGTGCAGAATCGTAAATGTTGTAGTGGGGGATTTGGTAGAGATCAAGGCCGTAATTGGCGAAGTAGCAGATATGCGCTGATAGATGAAAGGGACTCCGAATGGCGCTCGCGGAAGAGGATTCAAAATTGACAGAGTTGATTGTGCCTGCAGAAACAACACATATTAATTATTCCATTTCTTTCATATCGCCGCATCAGTAGCGCTCCCTCACATTGTCTGGGTTTCCTGCGACTGCGACCAGCGTCCCACGTCGTGTATAAAGCCTCTGTGAAGCAGAAAGCGATACCGAGAGCAGTGAATACGGGGAGCCAATGACTTCGAATCGGGCATCTTTCCATTCACAAACAGTCAGCTTAGGTCTCACCAGAAAGAGACAACTGCTCCAAGAAGCGGTGCCATACCGGCCGTGTCCCTCAAGTTTTCAATTGCGCCAAATGCATCTCCCCCACTAGTTCTCGGCGACTCGGTGCTGGGCGTCGCACTGATCTGAATGCCGCGGCATTGCCAGCATATGTATTGCACTCGACTCTGGCTGCGCAAGGCACGCGCCGTCCGTAGCAGCGGCGAAGGGCCCCTCATTGCGCCGATTGTCGAGCTCTTGCGAGCTTGTTCGAAAACTTGACGCTGAGCTTCTGTGAAGTCCGTTCTGGCGCTAAAATCCCGGCAATTCTCGCAATAGCCTGACGTCCGGGGCGGTCTTTCCCGGCGCCGCTATCCTTGGGCCAAGGCCAGCCGCTGCACGTGTGGTTGCCGTGGTAACACAGCTTGAGGTACCGCAATGTACCGCATGTACTTCGTACCTCCCCGTACCAGCCCTTGGCGCTCCCAGCCTCCGGGAGAATAGCACGCCAAAAAAATCGGTCAGTCTAGATGCTAATTAATCTCACATTCCACAGTCGAACGGATGCTCACTAAGCAAGATTAGGGACCTCGATTCCATCACGGGCACGTTCCATCCTTCGGCAGCCGTTGCCTCTCTCCTCCTCGTCCTCCAAGCGCAATTGACTGCCAATGTCGGTCCGCGTCGTCGCCAGGTTGCGTCCTCTCCTGTCCCAGGAGCTGGAAAAGGACATCATCGTTCGAACCGACAGCGTCGACCCCGAGAAGCCGGCGACAATCGTCAAGATCCCTAACCCGCGGAATGAGAGCGAAGAGTTTTCATTCACGTTCAATGGCGTCTATGATAAGGAGACTACGCAGGAAACACTGTTTACTTCTGAAGGTGGGAGCAGCTTTCTTTTCTTTCCTCCGCCACTCTCCGCGTCTAACGCGTCTTACTGGACTAGTTGTGTTAACCTGAGCAGTGGCACCGCATCTGAAGTCACTGTTTCAGGGTCTCGATGTCACCATCTTCGCGTATGGCGTCACGGGTACGGGGAAGACGCACACGATGCGAGGAGGAATGAAGCTGGCTGAACGAGGCGTAATTCCCCGGTTGCTCAGCGGTGTTTTCCGCAGAGGGAAGAAAATCATGAAGGAGACAGATGGAGACACCGTGGTGGACGTGGCTCTCTCTTATTATGAAATTTACAACGACAAGGTCTATGACCTGCTAGAACCCCCTGAAAAACGAACTCCCACGGGGCTACCCCTCCGTGCCGAGGCTAATGGAAAGACGGTCGTGGTGGGCTTGACAGAGCGAGCTTGCGAGGACCTCAAAGACTTTGAAAAGTTGTACATCGAGGCCAACAACAATCGCGTAACAGCAGCCACCAAGCTCAACGCTCACAGCAGTCGAAGCCACGCCATTTTGCGGGTCAAGCTAACGCAGACAACCGGTAACATGGTTCGCGAAAGCACAGCATCCGCCATCGACCTGGCTGGCTCGGAGGACAATCGCCGGACAGATAACGGCAAAGAGCGGATGGTGGAATCAGCGGCCATCAACAAGAGCTTATTCGTCCTCAGCCAGTGCATTGATGCCATTTCCCAGGGAGCCAAGAGGATACCTTATCGAGAGTCCAAGATGACCCGAATTCTGTCGCTGGGTCAG
This sequence comes from Trichoderma brevicompactum, assembly GCA_003012085.1. Taxonomy (NCBI): domain Eukaryota; kingdom Fungi; phylum Ascomycota; class Sordariomycetes; order Hypocreales; family Hypocreaceae; genus Trichoderma; species Trichoderma brevicompactum. The sequence continues at coordinate 68,243 of PXNZ01000036.1, forward strand.
AATAACGGAATCACCGTCATGATTCTGAATTTGTCGCCGTTGCGGAATTATCACCTTGACACTCTCAGCAGCTTAAACGTCAGCTCTCGAGCCAAGCGGATTGAAGTTCGCGAGATCGAGAATGAGGTCGTTTTTAAGCAGGTTCCTAGAACGAACTCGGCTACGGTTACCCAGCGGCAGCCATTAAAGCCTCTGGCCAATGCGATCAATACCCACAATGTCCACAACGGAAACGTTGCGGCCAAAGCCACGGAAATAGCCAAGCCCGTCAAGCTTTTTAGTGTATACACGGATAAGGCGAAGCCTTCGGCCATTGCACGCCCTACCACCAGCTCTTCCCAGACTCGCTCTTCGTCTCAGACCCGGTCTTCTTCCCAAACCCGGTCTTCCTCTTCTTCTTCTTCACTAAAGCGACCATCCGACCACGACCCGACCTCTCGTCCTAGCAAGCTTGCTCGACCCATTCTTCACCAAACGCCCCAGAAGCAAACCACTCGGCCATCGCAGTCCTCAAACACATCACAGCAGGCTGTTACCGTGACAGCGGCTGAGATTGAGGCCTTGGTGGAGAAGAAAGTCAGCGAGATACTGGCTGCAAGGGACGCAGCCGAAGAGTCAATTCGACGGACTCAGACCTCGCCCGAGGCTAGTGATGCGGTCCAAAGGCGGTTGGAGGCCTTGGAGCGGCGAATTGAGAATGAGGAATGGAGAGAAGACGCCAAATCCGAGGGCTTGCGGTATCTGCTAGCGGCAAGGCACCAAAAGGAGCGGGGAGACGATGCCGCTGCACTAAAGTCCTACGAAATGGCCTTGCCATATTTCCCGAACCAGGCAAAGCTCATAGGGAAGATTGAGCGCCTGCGGGCTCGTTTGGAAGCTTCAGGGGGCACATCCCCTGAGAGGAAGGGGCGGAGAAGGGAGCGCAAGACGAGACGCAAGGCTACCAGCGATGAAGATGACAACGATGCTGAGGCAGATGGAGAGGAAGAATGCCATGTTACTACACCCAAGATCAAGGCGACTAAACTAAAGGCTAGAAGAGCACCGAAACCTCTTCTTATAGACGAGGATGAAGACAACACGCCACGTACTCAGCGACTACTTGACGTGGTCAACACACGGGATGCGACCCAGATCCGGAGCCTCGTAGGATTCGGCGTGAAGAAGGCTCAAGACCTGGTAAACTACTTGGAGCTTGCGAGCACCGAGGGCGGTGGCGAGATTGAGACGTTGTCTCAGCTGCGAACGATCCCCGGTATGGGTGGCCGAACCGTAGACCGTGCATATGAAGGATTGGTAGCGAGGGCATAAAGTCATGGACGGCGTTTTTTTTATAGAAAGTGTGTGCATGTGTTACTGACGTGCGCTTGGATACCAAAGGGCGATTGCCTAAAAGAGCGACCGCGAAAGCATCATATGGCGTTGGAACTTGTTGTCAAAGCTAAAAGAAGGACACAGCGGATCTGCATATGTTTTTTTCTCTTGCATGGATGCTGCTGTTCCCTTGATTGGCCTGAAGACGCATTTACAGCGAGCATCATCCAATTGATTTTCTCCCCCTTGCATGGAATGCCATGCAGCCTCGACTCAACCCCGTCTTACTTTTTTTTTTGTGTTTCCTGCCTGTCTGTCTCAATATCTTTTCCTAAGATTGTGACGTCTTTTTTCTATTTGTGTGTGTCTGTGAATGGTGATTTGGCGTTGGTTTCTTTTACTGACTGTGCCGTTATTGCCCTGTCATACTCATATTCTATTAGATATTAGAAGGGTGTTTGTTTCTAAGGTATATATGTGATGCTGAGTTTGGAAGCAGCGGGGTGTTTTTTGAGTTTGCTTTTTGTTTGTATACTTGATTTTAAGGTGTCCTTGTAATAGATTATCTTGTAGTTTACTAAATACCAAGTGATATTTAATCCGTAGTATAGAGTATAGTAGTCGGAAGCGCAAGCTGCCACATTCGGATTTTGATACCATGAAGCTCCACATGGAGCCCAAAGCTGCGAGATCCGATGCAGGCCGCATTACCCAATATCTGGAGAGAAACGCATAATTAAACCTCTCCTTACGATAACTACGTCATGAGTTAGGTCTGAGTCGCAAAACCAGGGCCATTCTCACGATTCATTGTGTAGAGGTAGACAATGTACCGCTACCTCGTACAAGCAACAAGAACATTGTCCAAGCCCCCGGACATCCGGTTATGGGGACCTGTCAAACCTTCGCCTCAGAAACGCAAGACGCCTCTTGAGCAATGCCGATCGCCACCCCCCATCTCCCGGGCAGCCATAAACGGGGATTAGAATATGGCAAAAGCAAGTATACATCGTATTCCACCATTAAACCTCACACCGGTCAGTCAGTTCGGTTGAGCCCCAAAAGTCAAGTCCCATGTCTCACCCACTTAAACCAAAAATCTAGAACAGCGCCCCAATAAGATTACAAGCACCTAAAACACACACACAAATACAAAAACGATTCATTCATCCCATGCTAAGACACACCAAAAATCTCCACCTTTTTGTATTCCCTAGGCATTCTAGCACTCTTCCCTTACAAGTAGTAGTACCCAACTCCCACATCAAGCCACATCAACTTTCGAGCTGTCACCACTTCTGCCTCCCGCGCAACGCCATTGGCCCATTACTTCCGCCACTTGCCTTTTTCAAACACCACAACGAAGGGGGGGGGCTTTCTTTTTTCTTTGCTAATACGGAGCAACACTTACGCTGGTTAAGTTTCAGGTTTGGGAGGGCGGACACATCGGCTAGAGCCCAAATGGGCACCTTTTTTTACTGGAGGAGGCGAATTTTTTTTCTTTTTTAGGGGCTTTATAAGATTGAAGACTGGTTGGTGAGATGGGTAGGGCAAATGTTTATGTCATGTCATGCACATATTCGTGGTGGTGGCTACAATGCGCATGACGCGCGGCGAGGGAAAAGGCAAAAAGCCCAAGGTGAGACGAGGTGAGCGATTTGGTGATGCTGATTCCTGTTTTTGGCATCTTTTCTTTGCTTCTTTCCGGCTATCCACATACCGAGATGTGCGGGCGTGAGGCATATACCCTTTTATAGATTCGACTTACACGGATGTGCTGGCACGGAACTACCGGATTATAAACCATGATACGGAAATAGGTCATCATGTGAGCATGCACGCACGTCCTCCGGCTGTGCCGTATGGGGTAATATGTCAAAGGGTCTTGAATCATCTCATAATTTTTAACATCTATGTACAAGACTGTATTGAGGAAAATATGTTTAACCCAATAGTCATAGCAGACATGTCGTATGCTGCGCCCAGCTCCGTAAAATAAAAAAAGTAAACAAAAAAAGAAAGAAAATGGGAGGATGCTTTAGCCCCGCGATGAAGCGTATCCAGTGAATCTTTCTAGACAAAAACACAATTGTCTAGACCCAAGAAACGTTGAGGATGAAATAGAAAAAGAACATCTAGAATAGTAGAAAGAGCGTGAAACAAAAGTATTGGACTTTGATGAGATACAAATGACAATCGTGAGGACGACTCGCGGATCGGTTCTGTACGTGGGGGCTGCCGTGGTAGGTCGTAACCAAAAGCTTCCCTAATGGTATCTTCCGCTTTTCGTCGTCTTATAATCCAAACCGTACACCATCCAAAATGAAATTGACTTGTCTTTTTTTTTATTGTATAATCTCCTTTACCGAATCATGCTGGTTCGACGCTGGACTGTTCGTTGCTGCTCTCCTCGAGATCCAAAGCCGGGCATTGAGCTGAAGCGGTTCAGCTTCTTGCGCTCAGGCAGTGACTCCATGGTGGGAGAAGTAGGCTCCGGTGTCATGGAGTGCATGGGAGACCTGGGAGTGGGCGATGCGCGGTCACCGTGTAGTGCGTCAATGCGAGATGCGTTGGACTCGGTGGAAGAGCCGGTGCTGTTGGGGGTCTGGTAGACGTACTCGCCGTCAACGTAGACGGCGTTGGAGACGAAGGTGGAACGGCGGTTACGGCGACGGGTGTAGCGTTGCTCAAGGCGGAAGAGCTCCAGCTTGGCCTGGATGCGCTCAAAGAGGCTCTGACCCATGTTTGCGGTAGCAGAAAGAATTGAAGCCGGGAGGAAAGCTGAGTAGTTTGTGAGAGGTAGATTGCTGGTGGTAGCCGAGGCGTAATATTCGTTCTTATTCCTTGGTCTCTTGGAGCTCGTTCAGGGTTGATGTAAGAAAAGGGCGTTAAAGTTCGGATCGAGTGGGATCTCTCCTGAGTTTGTATGCTTGCAGTGACAAGATCCAAGCAGGTATCAAGTAGAAAATCAGGTGATGGGGAGTTGGGTAGGTTCAAGTAGAAGCGGTCTTGAGGTAAGAGGAAAAGGAAGGAAGTGGTACGTTTGGCAGGGTAGTATTGGGAGTTCCCTTTGTATTAGTACCGTTGGAGAAGTTGAGAGAAGCGAAGAAGAAAAAAGAGTGACGAGAGGTTGGGGAGCTGCAGCTACAGGGGCTTTTTGCTGGATGAGGATTAGAGAAGAAAAAAAAAAGATGTGGAAGAAGAAGAAGTTCAAAGTTGAATGCAGACAAGAGAGGAGAGTGGAAGGTCTTCTGCAAAGATCCTGGAACTCGGCGGGCCGGGGGGCAAAAGATATGGATCAGCAGGTACGAGGTATGAGGTACGAGGCTCATTCGCGGAGATGACACTGGTGGTGGAGGTAGCCCATACTCCATGTGTACTGCTTGTACCGCTACTCTCGTGCGGTACTGGTACCTTACAGACCCAGAACCTCATGGCAACGCTGCAGGCCGCACGCCACAGAGGCCGGGGGGGCAGGGCAGCAAGTACCTAAACCTGGCAGCACTGGGTCCCGGTGGGCATTGGTGGGCAAGCGAGCGCGCAGGACCTGCGGACTGGGAAGGTCTGGGAGGTACCGATACTCGAGGCCAGCAGCGCTAACGTGCAGCGACTCTAGCGGGCTTAATGAGCGGCAGGGGTCCCCACGTCGCCATTAGAAGGTAGGGTAGTTGTGGCTAAAGCTCCGTGCCAGGCGTGGTAAGGCGCTGCCTCGGGGGGATAAAGCGAATGCTACCACTACGACTACTAACTTGCACTACCAGATGCACTCATCCCCCTTATGCAGGACTAGGTATGTACTTGTAAATACGGAGCAGATTATGCTGAGCATTTTTTGAATGGGCAGGGCTGGTGCGAGTGAGGAAGTAGTACGAGGTATTGGACAAGAGACGGAAACAAAGGAAGGGGAGGCGAAAAAGGAGCCATTAATGATGCGCCGGTAGCTGCGGAGTACAAGCTGTTGACGGCATGCCTGGAGCTCCGTATATTCCAGCGTCCTGAAACTCCGATAGGCCTCTCTCTCTTTCATTCTCTCCCTCTCTCTCTTGCGTGCATTTCCCCTGCGCTGCCCTCATGAGCGGTTCGCCCTCCAGCGGATGGATGAAACGTCTTACTCCGTATTGCGGGCTCTCTAGCGCAGGGGCTCCATCATGGCCCGAGTGCCCGCGGCCCATTTTCAAGAGGCGCGCCGTTGTGGGTGGTTGGTCCGTTGAGGATGCGCCATAAAGGACGCTGTCGCTATCGGCGCGGCCCTGGAGCATCATTCCGGATTCGCATGATGGCTTGGCCAGGTTCGGGCAAGTGTCCTGAGACCAGCAGACGTTTAGTTAAGCGATATTGGCAAGACAGCGCTGAGAGCCATGGATTGAAATTGGCTGGATATCGGTTTTTTTTTCTTTCTGGCGTTATCGATTGAAACCTGCAGTGTCGCTGTGCTGCTTGGCTGCGGCAACACTGCACCGTTGATTCGTCTCTGCCGTTGCTTTGCATGCGTCTTGAAGAGACAACCAATCCGATGCCTCGATTTAGCCCAGCCCGTACATGCACGACAGTCCAGCAGCAGCGATACGGCCGTACTCGTATTGACGGCAACCCTGCCTCGTCCAGTGATTGATTCTGCGCCTGCGCAACCCCAAACCCCATCAGCTCGTACTTGTACCTGATGGCTGTCGTGCTACCTGCCGTAGTGCCCAGAAGGTGCATGGCGGGCGCCTGGTAGTGCTAGAACAACTACTAGGTTAGCAGTAGTGCATCTCAGCAAACCCCTGCGGCTCTTTTCGACTTTATCCGTGCAAGTTACTCCGTAGCTGTTCCTCTTCTCGGCCTGGGCACCTAGTCAGAATAGAGAGGAGAGGCGGCCGCGCATTCGCCATTTTCCTGCGATTTGCGAGTCCAGCTCAATCTCCCCTTTGATGCGCGGGCAAGTCACGTCTCGCTGGTGACATGCATGGGTGCGCGCACCATGTTGCGCCTAAGCACTCTTTCCACGTGGATTCCAGAAGCGAGGCGCGATCTTGACGATTTTGGGGAGAGGCTAGGGAATTGGACCCCTGTAGCTGAGTCGTGCTTTTGTGTCAAGTATCAAGTCAGGTCAAGGACACAAATAACGATGCAATATCCCCCAACAATCTGCGTTGTACAGACTAACAGAGATATGAAAATGGAAATTTCTAGGCAGCTTTCGTGTCTGCTGCAATCACCTCTTGTCCAGCATGCCATCCAGCGAACCGTTGGGGCCTCGTCGGAAGCTCCCGAGCACACAGATCCTCCAACGATCCTCATCCCCCTCTTGTCTATCCATTGTTGCGTCTGAGCACCACTTTTTCTGTGGCACAGCACAACTGTGGATGGCACACAAGTGTGGAGCAGCCGATAATGATAGTTTGTAGGCTTAAATTTGGCTATCCGGTTCCATTCTCTTGTTTCTTATCCCCTATTACATTACATTTCCTCGTTATGGGGACCGCTGATGGCGCTATCAGCTGTTTTGTGGCACCGATGCCAAGGTGCTCCGTGCATGTAGACCATTGCTGCTCTTTTAGCAGATTAGTATGTATTCCAATAGAACATAAAGGGCCAAGAGAAATGACAGCTTTATTTGCTAGCCGAAAGGGACATGTCAGCTCCTGCATCATCTCTAGACCGGGTACCCAGTACCTCTAATTTGTATGCAGCTTCTTACACAGCTAGAGTGCCTCATTAGTTCCGGGTACGCTGGCCAGGGCTGCACAGGTACAGATTCGGCAGCATCGTGTGTGACAGTGACAACGACTCGACCCCCCTGTGATCTGCTGCTCTGCTGAGTGTCTAAGCTGTGTTGCGTCATGTCTCTGGTGCAAACTCGCGTCTGCCTTTTTCATCTTGCCGTTATCCGCTTTAGAGTTGCACACATGGGAAGGTGCAGGCCAGGCTTGTGAGGACCTTCCAGTGGGCATTGGTAGATGTAGGCACTTGCTTTGGGAAAGTGCATATTATGTTGTAATCTATAAGCGTACTAGTATCTATTGTTCTTTCCCATGTTGACCTGGTACAACAAAAGAATTCAGGTTAAAGGAACATGTTGATACCCGTCAGGAAGGATCAGATCGAAACACCCGTGCCGTAGCGACCATGGAAAAGTTTGTTCTCGGATATGCTTTAGATGCTGCTATCAGCTTCTGCGATAAATAGAACATCTCCGCGACAGCATGTTGATCTTGGGCCATTTGCAATGTCCTCTCATGTTTCCCTTGGGCTTTGATTTGTTTGATTCCGCACTCCTCCTTCCTGCCGGACCTTCCCAGATTTATCGAGACGGATAATCGCTTCTTGTCCTTATTGACCTCGGCTACTGAATAAAGACACTTCATTCTGGGGCTACCAAGACGACAGTTCTGTGTGCCAAAGGTACCCTAAACCTGTCATCCATTTGGAAGCAACCTCTCTTCTTGGATCAAGTGTCATAAGACAACATGCGGGCTCTCAGTCTTTGGAGTCTCGCCATTCTTGTGGCGGGAACGGCGTCGCTGAAAAGTGACCAGAAGAGAATCACAGACGCACCTACCAGAAACATCAACGCTGCAACAAACAGGTACATAGTCGAAGTAGAAAAGGTATGTTGACTTGTTATTCTCGCCGCCAAGGTAATTAGCTTTCAGTTATTGATTCGTTATTTTTATTATCCAGGGAAGTATCGGCTATATGACTCGTCAGTTTGCTGCGCCATCGTCTAGAAACAGCACATATTTCAGACAGTTTGACTGCGGCGACATCTTTAACGGATTGGTCGTTGAAACTGAAATCGACAATGTTGATACACTGCGCGCAGTCCATGGCGTGGCCAACGTCTGGCCGATGAAGACTGTTCCAATGGCGTCCGCCGTACAGAGAGTAAAGGTCGCACCCGAAGCCAAATATCACAATTACTCAGTGCACCAGTGGACCGGTGTTGATCAACTTCACGCTCAAGGAATTCGGGGCAAAGGCGTCACTGTTGCCATAATCGATACTGGCGTTGATTATACTCACAAAGCGGTTTGTAGTGTTTCTCTATAGCAAATTATTTCCTCGTGCTAAATTATACCTACAGCTTGGTGGGTGCTTTGGGCCGGGCTGCAAAATTGCTGGAGGCTATGATCTTGTTGGTACAAATTGTATGGCATCGCCCCCCAAATTCTGGTAGCGGGAATAAGATGAAAGCTGACATGAACTGGAAGGGAACTCTCACAATGAGAAACGATATCCAAAGGATCCAGATCAAGACCCCATGGACTTTCATGGCCATGGAACCCATGTGGCCGGAATTATTGCAGCTGAGAATGAATGGTGAACTTAAGTCTATATCCCTTACCCCTTATTTTGGCGACTAATTTCCTAATTACAGGCTTATCGGCGTTGCTCCTGATGCTCAGCTTCTCTCGTTCAAAGTATTTGCTGATGTAAAGCACCCATACATTCCTTCATTAACCAGTGGCCCGCTAAGAAACAATCTAGAATCCTTGGGACACAGACGAAGATGTACTCATTCAGGCGTTTTGTGATGCATATGGCGCCGGGGTAAGCCTTAATGAACCTGCTCAGCCGTTCTGCTGTTTAACCACCTCAATAGGCAGATGTCATTACGGCAAGCATTGGTAGACCTAATGGGTTTGCTGATGATCCCTGGGCTCTAATCGCTAGCAGAATTGCCGAAAAGGGCGTTGTAGTCACAATCTCTGCAGGAAACGAAGGCAACACTGGGCCGTTTTACTCAAGCAGCGGCGCCAATGGCCATAGTGTCTTGTCTGTAGCAGCTATTAATGTTACCGGGAACCCAAATATCAGCACCACTGATCCCAGCGCGGCACCGATTCCTGCCTTGTTCACCTCGTGGGGCCCGACCAATGAGTTACTGCTCAAGCCTGATATCGGTGCTCCGGGGTTTGAAATCGTCAGCACTGTGCCAGACAATAGCTTCGAGTCCATGAGCGGGACATCGATGGCCGCGCCATACATTGCAGGCATTGCTGCCCTGTATATATCCAAACATGGTGGTCGCGAGCTACATGGCCCCGGATTCGCAAAGATGCTAGCCAACCGTATCGTCTCCAGTGGAGTTAGTATTGGATGGGCCGCTGATAATATTGATCTCAACTTCCGAGCTCCCCCTTTCCAGGTTGGCACTGGTCTAGTTAACGCTCTCAAGGTTCTCAACTATGATACTCGGCTGTCGTTTGAACCATTTTCTCTGTCAGATTCCATCCAGTTCCGATCAAGATGGACAGCCAACGTTACTAATTCGGGCAACCAAACGGTGATATACTCTTTTGAGCTTGAGCCACAAGCTGGGATCGAAATCTTGGATCCGCATTACGGGATAAAAACGGCCTATCAATTGGAGCCCTTGCGGATCGTCCCACAAGTCGAACTGCCCAAGCACCTTGTGGTGACGCCAGGAGCAACACGGCAAGTCGAGTAAGATTCCCCTGTGTCCTATCCCACGCTTTCCATGGCTGACAAACTTTAGGTTCATCTTTAGCTTCCCTGACGACGTAGATGATGACTACTTGCCTTTATATGGCGGCAAACTCTGGATAAGAGGTAGCAACGGCGAGGATCTCTCTATTCCATATGGAGGTACATTTGTCACTAAAGAAGATCCGGCCAGGATTGGCAGCGGGCTAATGTGACTTACACATAACAGGGGCTGCTTACGATACCGAGAAGGCTTTTGACACAATGTTCTTGGGAGAGCCTTTCATCACGGATTGGGGTGCTAATTGGACGTGAGTAGGTTTCGTCGCTATTCTTGGGAAAGCTTCTGATATTGTGATCTAGTTGGTCGTTCAATGCCGACAAAAATCGATTCGACTTTATTGAACTATCTGCGCGCCTTAGCTATCCATGCTTTCATCTCCGCTGGGATGTCAGTAACCGTTTACTACCTCAAACTCGGGCATTAGCTTGTACTAATTATGGACTATTATTTAGATATACGACTCGTATTGGACCGAGAATCATTGGCAGTTCCCCCCCGTTGTGGGAAAACTCGGCTACGTTGGTTCCGCAGCCACAATGCGAGACGCCGATACCTTTTGGTATTATGATCCAAGTCGCATGGATAAAGATCAAACAGTCTCATTTCCGCTGCTGAGAGTTCCGCGTGGCTATGGGAAACATTGGTGGTTCGGTAAACTGGCGAACGGAAGCCATATTGCGCCAGGCAATTACACGTGAGGAGTCTCCAATCCAGGCATAATGGCCAACTGATGCTCCTGGATAAACTAACCTGTTTGACGTAGTCTACGATTCGCCGCTTTACGACCCTACGGTAATCCCAATATCTCCGACCATTGGGATATAATGCGGACGCCAGTCCGAAATATTGAAGTGCTGCCATATAATAGAACAAACTCTACTACACGTTGACGATATTTCAATGGCAGAGACAAGGGGATAATTTCGTCTCAAATACAAAGTTTTAGAGAATTGGTCTGGGCGATCTTTGGAAGGCAAGACAGATTTTAACCCATTTTTGCGAAGATAGGGATTGTTCTTGAAATCGGACCCATCCTAATAAATAAACCAATGATCCTTAAAGTATACTTGTCCTTGAACTCTGTGTACTTTTATTCTAGTAGTCAATCTCTTTGATAGCCCTGCTCTCCTGGGAAGTTACAGCTCTGTCTTCTGCTTTTTGGGCTTAGATTCTACACCGTTTCTTTCTGCACTGCGCTTGTTCCCAAAAGTTTCGTTATTTGACTCCTCTTGATTGCCATCATCTCCATTATCTGCATTCTCTCCGTAGTCGCTTTCATACTCCCCTGTGACCTCGGCCTCGTCAGGAGATGGAAACAGCGACCTCCAGCTCCCGTCTAAAACCTCTTCGTCGTTTCCGTAAAGTCCTACTGCGTATGCCTTTTTCATGGCTGACATACAAATGCCTCGCCTCTCAGAGAAGTCGAACATTGGCTTGGGGTACGTTCCCTTTTGAGGATGTGAGAGACCATCCCCTGTTACTCTGACGCCTGCCTCTTTTTGGTCTGGCAGCGGCATCTTCCATGGCTCGTAGATGTACTTTGCGCTGACCTTTTTGAGCTCTGGAATCCATCGGCGGATGAGGTCCCCGTTCTTATCCCACTTCTGGCCAAAAGACACGGGGCTGTAGCACCGGTAGTACTGCGTGAAGAAGGCAACGCAGGCGAGCCACTGCCAGTTGCCGATGTTGCAGGCAGGCTCGTGGTCGATGAGCCACTCCTCAAAGACTTCGGCGCCGCGCTCCCAATCGACGTAGCAGCCGCCTCGGGTGAGGAAGCAGGCAACGCTGTGCCGCCCGAGGTGATGGATCCAGCCCTCTTCTTTGAGCTGGCGCATTAGGGCGTCGATCCATGGGAATCCTGTGACGCCAGATTTCCATCTTTGGAACCATATCTCGGCTTCGTCTTTGTCGATATGATATTCTCCGGTGGCGAATCCCGTCTCTGGATCTCTCTTGGAGGGTAAATGCCACGGGATGAAGCGACAGTAGGGATTCGTTGCCGTTTGCGAAAACGATTGGCCGAGTGCCGCCTGGGCTGCAAAGTACATGTCGCGGAACAGAACTTGACCTATAAGGCTCTCCGGAGGGGAAGAAGCGCCCTTGCCGTAGGAGGAAACGACTTCGTGCACGCGCCAGTAGAAGAGGCGGACGGAGAGGGCGCCGAAGTGGAAGAATGGCGAGAGGAGGGTTGTGGATTGGGGACTGAACTGGGCCGGGCTTGTCTTTGGCTTTTGGAACGTCGCGGTGTAATCTGTGTTTTTGATCAGTTTTTCGAGAGCTTTGAGGGCAGTTGTCTCGCCGCCTCGATGGGGTGTTGTTGCCGGGGGGAAGCCGAGCTCTTGCAGCGTTTCGATTGCGAAGTCGCCATTCGGCCCGGCAATGTCCTTGTATCCCGTGTCTTTCTCTGATCTATGACTTGCATTGAAATCGGGCTTTGTCTCAGGAGGATCCTGTTCAAAATCAACAGGCATATCACCTGGATCAGGAAGGCTTTCAGGGGCAGGAATGGGCTTTGCGACGGGGCCGAGTTTCTTTCCCGCGGCCTGCAGCTGGGTGATTGACATGGTGGGCTTTCCGCCGTGCTGTTTGACAATGTCGTCGCTGTCCCAGAGAGTTCGGCCTGATCGGGTGATGACTTGTACGCCTGCTGCTTTGGCTGCTTTGGTGATGGCCTCGTCGCGGGAACGACCGTATGCATCTGTGTCCTTTTCAAATACTAGGTGCGTTGGCTTCCAGGCTTTGAAGAGCTTGGGGAACAGTGTTTGTGGTCCTTCTCGGAGGACAAACAGCTTGGACTTTTTATTCAGTTTTGTGATTGACTGTGAGAGGTCATTTTGGCAGTCCAATCTAGATTCAAGTTAGTCATTCATCTTGCGCAGTCATTTATAGTTAAGGGCGAATCAAGGTACAGAAACTGCCATCTGTTTACCCCCCCTCTCGCTTTATACACATAATGAGGATCCCATGTGAAAATCGGCCAAAGGACCTCTGGCTCGAGGTCTAATGCCGCTTGAAGGGCAGGCGAGTCGTGCAGACGGAGGTCTGTTCGGAACCAGTATATTACTCGTGGTCGAGCCATTGCGCTGAACTGTATAATGGTACTGTCATGTTGGTGAATGCAGGTTCATTTCATCTCGAGGTTTCTATATAGGCCCCAAGAGTGAGTTTGTTGAGGCGTCAATCCATGATGTCATGATTGAGTTTGAGGGCGATGCTCAAGAGCGGGCTGGAATGTCTCGATCGGACGGGTAGTGTCGCTTCAAAGAGCGTTCAGCTTGAGACACAACGATGCAAAAATAGTATTTCTGAAAGACAAAGGCGCCATGGCATCTCGGTCCTACATGCTCTACTACAGGTGCTGGATCACAATGAGGACCCGGTAGTTGCAGCAGCAATTGAAAGCAGGTGCCGTCTGGAGTTAAGATGAACTAATCCCCGTGATACTTCCCCGGACTCGGATAAGATGCAACCGAAAGATGAAGCCGGACACTTGCAATACCTAATTGGGCTATCCAACACTCATCAAGGTGGATCATTTGTAAACATTCACAACAGTATTCCATACTCAACAATCCAAAAAGGGTATTTGCAGAATTTCTGCTAACCATGAAGAACCATGGTCGCTTACAGCATGTCAATAAACCCAGTTGCTAGTCAGATTTTAGGGTTGAGGCTTGATGACTACGTGGCATCCCGCAGTTTACTCTATGCTGATAATAGTGATAACCTTCTTGCGTCTTCAGTGCAGCGGAGATAATTTTTACCCCAAACTCAAAAAATAGTTCAGTAATCTGCATCTTCATAACTCGCAGGTCTCTTTGCTGCGGCTGATTCAACCTTTCTATAGTATTGAGTCATGTTATTGTATATGCCTTCTTGCCTTTTCCTTGTGTAACGTCAGCACTAGCTACACAGTTTATATAAGACTTAGAGAATAGAACAAGAGCTTTGAGATGACATGACAGACAGTACTTGATTCATATACGCGTAGTAAATATTCCTTGAACATCTTCCAAAGCCTGGCACCAAACATGCAAATAGTTTCCGTGGACGAGTTCACTCGTCAGCCCTTTGACTTCATCGTCATTGGAGGCGGAACCGCTGGTTTGGCTGTTGCCTCTCGTCTAGCTCAAGATGGGAAATTCACTGTTGGCGTGCTTGAAGCCGGAGGAACGGCAAATGGGCGAGATGATGTCGATATTCCCGCCTACTACGGGAGATCATTGGGCACCGATGTCGACTGGAAATTCGAAACCGCACCACAGGCCACATTAGGAGGAAGGAAAGTCAATTGGCCGCGAGGCAAAGCGCTGGGTGGATCGAGTGCCATCAATTTTATGACTTGGACGAGAGCCAGTAGAAAGGACTATGATGCTTGGGAAACATTAGGCAATTCTGGATGGGGATGGAATGATTTGCTGTAAGTGTGTTTATGAGACTTTGCAGTAGTGATGGTATTGTTAATTATATCTTTCTTGGCTTTTATAACCTTGCAGGCCCTACTTCAAAAAGACTGAAACATTTCATCCACCTAATTCTTCTCTACAAATTGAGGAGGATATACGATATGACTTGGACTCCTTCGGGACCTCTGGACCAATTCACATCTCTTACCCCGCAGAATTCTCGCCAACCCATCGTCTCTGGGTCAAGGGGCTGAACTCGTTAGGTGTGCAAACAAACTCGGCTCATGTTGCAGGGTCGAATGCTGGGGTATGGGCAAACGTCTCCAATGTCGACCCGCGTACAATGACGCGGTCCTTTGCAACCAACTACTGCTCTTTGGCTGGCTCTAACCTGTATATTTTGACTGAGGCTGTAGTTGAAGGAATTGTTCTCGACAACTCTGACGGCGGATATGTGGCTTCTGGAGTTCGATTTACACATCAGGGACAGGAATATGTCTCTTCCGCGGCTCACGAAGTGATCCTGTCTGCTGGAACCATCAAGTCTCCACAAATACTGGAACTCTCGGGTATTGGCAGTCCTGAAGTATTGTCTCGAGCCGGTATTGCGGTTAAAGTAGATAGTCCCATGGTAGGAGAAAATCTACAGGAACACAAGGGTATGTACAAGTTTCTCCATACTAACTAGAAACCTATTTGTTCAAGTGATGATTAGCTAACGAGGTCGAATAGCGCTCCATTATATCTTTGAAGTTGATCCGGAGTTCAAGAACGCGGACGACCTCAATGTCGATGCTAATCTCGCAGCTGCGGCCCGTGAGCAATATGACCGAGATAGGGCTGGTCCTCTCGCTAGCCTTCCTTCCTCCTATACTTATGTTCCTTTTGCCAACTTCATATCACAAGAGACTTTGGAAAAACTATACTCTCAGGCTCAAGCCTTGACTGAGTTTCCTCCAGAAAAGAAAGCTCTCATGGAACAACGCCTGAGAAATCGTGACGAGCTTGGGCAAGTAGAGTACCTTTTCAAACTGGGCGTCGGGCTACCTCCAGACACTAGCAAAAAGTATGGGATGATGTTCCAGATTCTGCAGTATCCTTTCTCTATTGGCTCAATTCACGTGCAACCACAACCCGCCAATGGAGATGATCCTGTGATTGACCCTGGACACTACCATGGCCCACCTGGTGAAATCGACTTGGAGGTCATGTTGGAGTCAACCCGCTTTGCGCACACCATCTTACGTGCGCCTCCTTTGAACGACGTCGTGAAGCAACTATTCCATCCACCCGCCAGCTTATTTGAAGACAATGAGAAGATCAAGCAGTGGATTATTGACGGTACCGTTACCGCCTTACATGCTGTTGGCACATGCGCCATGGGCGGCCACGCAGGTATTCGAGGAGGAGTCGTGGATGAGCGCCTAAAGGTTTATGGAGTCAAGGGCCTGCGAGTTGTCGATGCGAGCGTCATGCCGCTTCAGATTAGTGCGCATATCCAGGCGACTGTGTATGCCATTGCGGAGAAGGCAGCAGACATGATTCTTGAAGATGTATCAAAGTAGTAATGGGAATTTTGTCATTGTGTAATCGAAGTAGCATCGGAGTATAGCCTTGCATCCAGCCTCTTTTCTTCTCAAGTGTTAAAAGAGATGTCCTTGTGCATTTTTAACTGAAATACCTATAATCGAATTATTTCCTGTCAACACCTGACGCTTGGAGAATTGTGCAAATGCGAAACCAGGCGATCGCCTCATTTGGGTCAAGCTCTAGGGTCTCATGGTACTTGTAAAGGGCTATGCTGCTTCCCTTATAAACAGGCGTAGCTCTTATTATGAACATCTTGGCAAGTACTAAGAACTACAACTGAACCTGGAGTCTACTTTCCACTCATAGGAAGTAACCCTGTCAAAACAAACCCAACCTTCATGGCCAGAAAGTACGAGCACAGACATATTTCTACCC
Organism: Trichoderma brevicompactum; assembly: GCA_003012085.1. Taxonomy (NCBI): domain Eukaryota; kingdom Fungi; phylum Ascomycota; class Sordariomycetes; order Hypocreales; family Hypocreaceae; genus Trichoderma; species Trichoderma brevicompactum. Next base: position 84,422 of record PXNZ01000036.1, read on the forward strand.
CGATCAACACAAACACCAGCATCTTCACATTCGCCCTATACTAGCAAAATTTCCATTTCTCTCACTATACAATGTTGTGGTTTATGTGCGTCATAGACGCACTTGTCTTCCTTTGCCACCGCATGGAAACAAACGCCATTCTCAACTCAGGGTTCTCTCCATTCACCACCTTCCGGATATTCCCCCCTGAAGAGCGATTCCCGCAAGGCTCCACGGAAGAATTCGTTACCTCATTACACCGCGTATCACTGCTTATATTCTTGATGTTGTTATCATACATATGCCTTGAGAATCTCCCGAGGCGTCGTCCAGAGGTCGAATATCCCCCCATGAGATGGCTGGGCAGGGCCCTTCGACAATGGGTAGCATTCAGTCCTGAGGTTGTGCTTTTCGTTGCTCTTATACGTAGTTGGCTGATTGTATCGATCCTGAATGCAGCCGCATTCCAGTTTATTGTGGATCAGTGCCCGTACGGTCTTGCAGAAAGGGTAATCCTAGCGGGTTTGTTGCTGTGATGTGTCGATCGTTGTTGTGCTCGTCTCCCAGCGTCTCTCAGCGATTGAGTGTTTTCAATAAGCGACAGTGGAAGTGGGGGTATTTTCCTCAGAATACATATTCACTCATCGGGTCTCCTCATCGCAATTTCAAGAATGAGAATCTCTTCAAGCCAAAAAAAAAAAAAAAATACGACAGCTGAACTCATCTCGGCGGGGCTGCGCCGCTTTCATCGCTGGTGTTCTGAAATCCAGTTCTGATTCTTGGTACAGCAAACTCGCTGGATGGCGTTCTAAAGACAGATGTGGAAGATGGCATATTTCGAAGAGATATCTCGTGGGTTGGCATGATGGCAGGATCTGATGATATCTCAGAAGTCTGGCGAGATATATCAGGGGACACATCAGACTGCTTCAGGTTCTGTTTTATCCAGGGGAGCAAGTTGAAATATCCACCACACGCGAAAACGCCGATCCAAAGGACCAACTCAGTCCCGTATATCACCATACCGAGGATATCCAACTCAGGCTGGAAAAACACCGAGACCAATGAGAAGAGATCGCCGCCAGCATCAATGCCGACAAATATGAACGAGATCCCGCGCACAGATCGGTGGATATATATATCCCAATAGTGTCTGAGGACACCAGCAGCGAGAAGAGCAGCAGAGAGACTTGCCATCAAAATGTCCGGCCACGTGAGGTGTCTAGAGTGGGCAGCTCGGAGGGCGAAAATGAGGGCGACTTGTGTACCAGACATTAGGAGGGCAATTGGCATGGCTACAAGCAGACAGCGAGAAGCGGACCACTTCTGGTATTGAAGTTAGCGATGTATGCTTCTGGATAAAGAATAATATTACAACGCATTTGCACGCACTTTATCATAATAACGGCATTGAGCCCATGTAATTAAACTTAGAAGTGTCAAGATCTGAGGCTGGATGCGCAGGGCGATATTGAAGTCTTTGGTGATGTTGTACACTCCAAGAGGAACGCCTGCCCATGCCCACAGCATCATCATTGAAGGCTGTAGGCCTGTAGTATTGTGACGACGATAGTTGATGATGATTTGGGGGATAAGCTGCCTCTCATTTATCAATTATTTCCATATATTTCTCAGTACCGGGCACGGAACGGTAGAGGGTAAGCTTATACCTGTACAGACCAGCAAACCTATTCAGCATTGGCTGTTAGTTTACCGTTGGGAAAAAAATCATCAGTTGTAGCGTATATTTCTCTACATAAGGTCATTGACAGGAAAAGACTTACAGCGCCTGCCGTCCCGAGGACATTTGCAGCAACAGGATTATCCATTATGAAGTAGGGGGAGATAATTACAGTGCTCAATTGAGGGGAAAGAATGAGAAGCGATAAAACGGATGTACCCTATCCTTCACCATGGGACCATTATGATGCTCCTAGAGGCGAGGTTTAAATATTTACACACTTTGCCATATCATAATGGCGACAACTTCATGGTTTAAAAGCAACAGCAAATGGCTAATTCTCCGAGCTGAGTTGCTAGCACCAAGCCATGGAGCTTCTTAGTGCTGTGTGGTGGTGCTAGAAACAGGAATCGGCGCTTATCTAATCCAAGCCTTTCGCGTCACCACGACTCCGACTTTAATTGATTGCAGCCAAAACGCGTCTCCCCTCCAAGAACACGCGCCTGTGGCCAACAGGGGATTCTGCAAGCCACGCTTCTTCGACCAGCTGCACCCTCTCCATGCTTCATCCCCTTTGTTCCAGCTAGAGAAAGAATTGGAGATTTCGAGGGATTGTTTGGGCACATCAATTATATTTTAATTATCCCCAATCATGGCTTCGAGACCCGAATTGAAGGTACATCCACCTAGTAGCCCATTGCAATTGCAGCCGAGCCGTGAGCATCAAAGCTGACGTCTAGGAAACAGCTCGACGACGAGGGCGGCTTCATCCGCTTCTTCAAATCTCTACCTGATATCGGTGACGATGCCGTACGGATTTTCGACAGAGGCGATTGGTACACCGCCCATGGTAATGATGCTATGTTCATTGCTAAAACGGTAAGATGCCCGTCTCGTTAACTCTTTTGGGCGAACTTTCGTTCTCTAATCTAACGCATCTAGGTCTACAAAACGACATCTGTTGTCAGACAGCTCGGCAAAAATGACCACACAGGGCTGCCCTCCGTCACAATGACCATGACGGTCTTCCGGCAGTTCCTCCGCGAAGCGCTCTTCAAGCTGGGCAAGAGAGTCGAAATCTGGCAGAGCTCCAGCGGTCGGATGAACTGGAAATGCATCAAGCAGGCGTCCCCAGGAAACCTCCAAGATGTCGAAGACGAGCTAGGTGGCCAGATTGACTCTGCACCCATGATTATGGCCGTCAAAATATCCGCAAAGGCTTCCGAGGCGCGTGGTGTTGGCGTTTGCTTTGCCGATGCCAGTGTACGCGAGCTCGGTGTCAGCGAGTTCCTCGACAACGACCTCTATTCCAACTTTGAAGCTCTCCTTATCCAGCTTGGCGTCCGAGAATGCCTCATCCAATATGACAAGGGCGAAAAAGAAAAGGAGAAGGATCCCGAATTGGCAAAGATAAGGCAAATCATCAACAACTGCGGTGTCGCTCTGGCGGAGCGCCCTGCTGGCGAGTTTGGCATCAAGGATATTGAGCAAGATTTGGCGCGCCTGCTAAAGGATGAAAAGTCAGTTGCTATGCTGCCACAAACAGACCTTAAGTTGGCCATGGGTTCAGCAGCATGCCTGATCAAATACATTGGCGCCCTACAAGATCCCTCCAACTTTGGCCAGTATCAGCTTTACCAACACGACTTGGCTCAGTTTATGAAGCTCGATGCTGCCGCTCTCAAGGCACTCAATCTCATGCCGGGTCCGCGAGACGGGTCAAAGACCATGAGCATCTACGGTGTGCTCAACCACTGCAAGACTCCTGTAGGCAGTCGCCTCTTGGCGCAGTGGCTCAAGCAGCCGCTGATGAGCAAAGATGAAATCGAGAGGCGACAGCAACTCGTCGAGGCTTTCTTTACTGACACTGAGCTTCGTCAAACCATGCAGGAAGAGCATCTACGCTCTGTGCCTGATCTTTACCGCCTATCGAAGAAATTCCAGCGTGGCAAAGCTAACCTTGAGGATGTCGTCCGTGCATACCAAGTTGTCATCCGCCTTCCGGGGTTCATCGGCACCTTGGAAGGCATCATGGACGAAGCTTACAAGGACCCTCTCGATGATGCATATACCAACAAGCTCCGAGAGTTGTCCGATAGCCTCGGAAAGCTCCAGGAGATGGTTGAACAAACTGTCGATCTCGACGCCCTGGACCGTCACGAGTACATCATTAAGCCAGAGTACGACCAGAGCCTGCGTGTTATCCGCAAGAAGCTTGATCAACTCGACCGTGATATTAGACAAGAGTTCAACAGCGCTGCACGCGACCTGGACCAGGAGGCTGATAAGAAGATTTTCCTCGAGACGAACCACAAGGTCCATGGCGTGTGCATGCGTCTGACGAGACAAGAGGCTGGCTGCATCCGTGGCAAGTCAAAATACCAGGAGTGTTCCACCCAGAAGAACGGTGTCTATTTCACAACAAAGCAGCTGCAAGCCTATCGTCGTGAGCACGACCAGCTGTCTCAAAACTACAATCGCACTCAAAGCAGCTTGGTAAACGAGGTCGTCCAGGTAGCGTCCTCGTATTGCCCCGTTCTTGAGCGCCTTGCCGGCGTGCTAGCTCACCTAGATGTCATTGTATCGCTCTCTCACGCCGCCGTCCACGCTCCTGATGCCTATGTGCGGCCCAAGATGCACGCCCGTGGTCAAGGCCAGACTAAGCTCACTGGTGCCCGTCACCCTTGCATGGAGCTCCAAGACGACGTCCAATTTATCACCAATGACGTGGATCTCACTCGCGACAAGTCCTCATTCCTCATCATCACGGGACCCAACATGGGTGGTAAATCTACCTACATCCGCCAAGCTGGTGTCATTGCCCTCATGGCTCAAGTCGGTTCTTTCGTCCCCTGCTCAGAGGCCGAACTCACCATTTTCGACTCCATCCTCGCCCGTGTCGGTGCTTCTGATTCTCAACTGAAGGGTGTCTCAACCTTCATGGCCGAGATGCTCGAGACCGCCAATATCCTCAAGTCTGCCACCGCCGAGTCCCTCATCATCATTGACGAGCTCGGCCGCGGTACTTCAACATACGACGGCTTCGGTCTTGCGTGGGCCATCTCTGAGCACATTGTCAAAGAGATTGGTTGCTTTGCCATGTTTGCGACTCATTTCCACGAGCTTACTGCTCTGGCCGGCCAGTACCCTCAGGTCAAGAACATGCACGTCACAGCACACATCAGTGGCACCAATGGTGATGTTAATGCGAAGCGCGAAGTCACGTTGCTCTACAAGGTCGAACCTGGCATCTGTGACCAGAGTTTCGGCATCCACGTTGCCGAACTGGTTCGCTTCCCCGATAAGGTCGTCCGCATGGCCAAGAGAAAGGCAGATGAGCTCGAGGACTTTACTACCAAGCATGAGGATCTCGGTGTGAGCTACAGTACGGAGGATGTCGAACAGGGCAGCGCAATGCTTAAGAAAGTACTGGTCGAGTGGAAAGAAGCAGTGCAGAACGGGGAGCTCAGCAAAGAAGAGCAAGTGGCCAAATTGAAGGAGTTGGTAGCTGGGGATGAAAAACTCCTCGCCAACCCATTCTTTCAATCTGTCAAAGCGCTATAGATGAATCATTTGGATGAAAAGCATCGATTACTTTTGAGAAGGACGTTTAGTGCAGCAATCTCGCATTTAATAGCGCTAGGAGTTGGGATGGATGGCATTTATTTGGGAAACCGATCCCATCGTGGGATGGATATACATAAATATAGTACTAAGATGCACCAATATTAGATGGGCATGACGAGACCCGCGATTTTACTGATCGATGAAAGATGTTTACAGCCTGTGTCTTCAGTGTGTTAGCGCATTATTCTTGCGAAACAGCCAATAAAATACAGAAGATGTAAGAGAAAGGGGTCCATCAGACATAACAATGTAGAAATGGTGATAATTAATCATTCATATCATAAACAGCCTCTGAAGAGATTTCATCATGGAAAACGAGAGAAACAAAACGCATAAGAAAAGAAAGATGAAAACAACGTACCTTTGTCAAGTGTATCACCAATACACCGGCAGCCCCCGATCCGAAAACATGCAGACCAGCAAATGGCAATGGTGATGGCGACGTGGCAACAAAAAGACAAAAAATTCCGATTATCTAGCATCGCATCTCTTCCGCACTGGAACGCGATGCGTATATATACAAGCTGCCGCGGACTCGCCTCAATCTTTGGCAGCTGGTTTGATTCTTGTTTTTCATTTTATTGACTGCCCTCAACTGTGGCGCTTACAGGGTTAACTTCGAAACCATACTTTTCCTTGATCCGCTCTCGTCTCCGCTCCTCATATCCAGGAGGACGGATACCTGTAGTTGGGAGCGTCAGTTTCTTGTGATCCATTGCAATGTTCGCGTTTAAAAAATTGACGAGTAAAAACTTACCTCGTCCCTCACCAAGCTCGGCAACTGTCTGCTCGACGGGCAGCCGGGTTGTCCGTCGAATAATCTCTTTGCGCTCAAACTCATCCTCCTCCTTGTAGAAGCTGTCCAGCCGTCCTCCAGTGACGTGGAAAAGGCCCTGAGCGGTACCAACAAAAGCACCGAGGGCCAACACGATGGGCGTACGCTTGACTGTGAAGTACAACGAGAGGGGTCGCGGGTCAGCATCCGTCATAACCGAAAAGTCATGTTTACTTTGAAAAGGTCCTTACAAGGAAGTCCGAGGACGCTGCCGCACATGAAACCTCCGAAAGCGGCGGCCCAAGCATCCTCCTTCTCACGCAGGTTCATCATCGTCCGGGAGAAGAAAGCATAGGCACCGGGACCCGCAGCTAAAAAAACAAACACCGTCAGCCGAAACGCATTCTTCAAGATTGATTTTGGGGGAGAATCCGGTCCAATTGAAACCGCAGCGCCGGATTCCCGCAAGGCCAGAGTCATACCGCAAATGCCAATGATGGGAGCTCCCCGCGTAAAGACGCTCATAGCGCCCACATTGCGCTTTGACAGCGCATTCTGCACGGCCGCAATGAAGAAGCCGCTGCCCAGGCCGACTAATGAAGTCTTGGCCGTCTCGTCGAGGACGTCATGCGGCACATAAGGCTTCGCCATGGCGTCTGATGGTGGGAGGCACGGAAGGGGGGCGTATCTCGCCGTGATGGGAGGAAAAGAGAGGAGGAGCTGTTTTGACGTCTGATGGGACTTGAAGCTGGGAATTGCGCGTCACGTGATGGAGATTGTCAGCAATTGGGGCGCCATGATTGGGCAGAAGATTTTTGAGCGTCCCAGATATTGGGTGCTAGTACGAAAGTACTTTCCGAGCCCCACCAGCCCACCAAAGAGTCGGTTTGAAGGAACAAAAGATTGTTCCATACAAAAAGGCCTGTGTGTAAGACCTCGAAAAACTTCCGTGATAGAGGTCAGCTTTGGGTATTCTAGCGGCTCTTCAGTCATCAATTATAAATATCAGGCGTTCCACTGCGCTAATTGGTCTTTCGAAGCTCGAAACAAGCGGCAAAAGTCGTTTCTACGGCGGTATTGTGGCGCATTATCGCATTAATAGTTCACAACAAGGTGTGAGGAACAGGCGACAAGGAAGACGGGTGCAAGTCAATCTCAAAATCAGTCCAGCGATTGAAGTCAGACTCAATCTCCGTCACTTGTTCAGCTCATTTCCAACCCATTGATAAGGTCTTAAAAACGAATAGTACTCCAGAGATGAGCTCACCGGAATCTACCGAGGCTTCATCCAAGCCTGAAGCACAACCTCTCTCAGAACCAATGGACACCCAGCAAGACCAATCAGCCCCATCAAACCCTCCCATGTCCAAAAACGCCCTCAAACGCCTCCGCAGACAAGAAGAGTGGGAAGCCGGCAAAGATGATCGCCGCAAGCGCCGCAAAGAAAAGCGTCACGAGCGCAAAGCTCGTGTCCGTACTGAACGCGCCGCACTCATCGCACAGGGCGTTGATCCTTCAGAGCTGCAGAAAAAGAAGCAGCCTTCTACGCTGACCCCAGTGGGCATCATCATCGATTGTGATTTTGAAGAGTACATGATGGACAAGGAGCGCGTTTCTCTCTCCAGCCAGGTCACGCGGTCCTACTCTGACAACAAGCAGGCGAGGTACCGCTCACATCTTTGGGTGGCAGGCTTCAACAAGGGAATTGCAAAGAGGTTTCACGAGGTTCTGGGCGCCCAGCATAAAAACTGGAAAGGCATATGGTTCGATGACGGAGACTTCATCAGTTGTGCGGCTAAGATCCGCGAGCAGATGAACGCTGCCGATGGCAACGGAGGAGAAATGATTGAGTCTCTGCAGCGCAGTATTGATGAGGCTCCAGCATGGACTCGCGATGAAAACGACCCTTTTCCCATTCCAGGTCCAGAACCTCCCTTGGACGAGTCCAACAGGGACATAGTGTACTTGTCATCTGATTCCCCTTATACACTTGAGCGGTTGGAACCAAACACATGCTATGTCGTGGGCGGACTGGTCGACAAGAACCGCGAAAAGGGCCTCTGCTATAGACGGGCGCGGGAAAAGGGCATTCGTACCGCGAGATTGCCAATTGGTCAGTTCATGGTGATGCAGAGCCGGCAGGTCTTGGCGACGAACCACGTGGTTGAGATTATGCTCAAGTGGCTGGAGTGCGGAGACTGGGGCCAGGCGTTTTTGAGCGTTATCCCAAAGAGGAAGGGTGGAAGACTGAGAGGTGAAAGTGCTGGGTCAGAAGCTGGGGATGGTGAAGGAGAAGAGGAAGGGGATGAAGAGGACGAAAACGAGGAGGATGTAGAGGCAGAGGCATCGGAAGCCAAGGAGGATGTCGCCGAAGCCGAAGCATCGGCAGGAGTGGAAGGTGAAATCATACCAGGGATTGAAGGAGTAAAACAGACGTCGTCATAGATATAAATCCGCATGCAGGCCAGAAGAAACTGGAGTAAGCTGTCCGGACTATGTTGCAATGAAGGTCTTACCGTATAGACGGAATTCTCCCTGCAGTGGTTTCATTCATGATATAGTGTGGACATTAATTCACTTTGTACATTTTCCAACCGGCCTTCGATATCATGTAGGTACTAGCCAATGACTAGAGATTGGAAGGGCGGCCGTATTTTACTGAGACATGAAACATTGCCGTGTCTTATAGACAACCATGGTCATACTGCATCTTTACCACTATAGCACTTCTTGCTGAATACGTGACAGTTGGAAATATCTCAATACGTGTTGACCGGCGAAGCATCAACATATATGTGTGTGTATATCTAATCTTTATGAAGCTTCTATTTTTTACGACACCCTGGGAATATGCCTACTCTGCTGGCCTTCTATGAGGACTTTGAACTTATTGTGCCGTGTCTATGATTCATATAAGCCATAACTCTCTAATCAAGCAACATTCTCACTCTTTTAGCTGATTATGAACATGTATGGCTGCCCTTCTAAAATATTATCCATGTATTCATCCTCAGCAATGAACCACTTACACGTCTAATTCATCTGGAG
>PXNZ01000037.1:0-52095 GCA_003012085.1 Trichoderma brevicompactum
CCCCTCCGTTGATGCCAATAGTGTTCCTCGCTTTTCCACGACCTTCTCGAAGAAGCAGACCCAAGGGACAACCTACCTATCGTCGTACTGTAGTTCGCAGTGACGCCCCCCCGTCCGGTGACATGCGCCGCGAACCAAGGATATCCTGAGAGCCTGACAAGGCGTCCATCCACCTCTCTCGGTAGCAGCAGCGCCGGCACAATAGAAAGAGACAGAAAAAAAAGGACATGGCGTCACGGCCTGTTTCTTCTTCTTCTTTCTCTCCGTCCCTGGTCTCGCGCATCAGCAGCCGGCCTGGAGCTAGACAACAGACCCCCCGTCACATGCGTCACTAAGCCCTGGCAGCGTGACCCAACTGGCTGGCCACGCGAGGGATGGTGGCCTCGCCCTCAACACCATGCGAGCGGCATCTGCGTCTCGGGGACACGATTCATGGTTTGGTTTGGCTTGATTTATTAATAAAAATTAAGCAAGGCCAGATTGATTAAAAAAGGAAGGATTAGTACGAGTATGTGCAGGCAATAAACTTGAAAATCGCCGTAGATGGATGCGTCTGTAAATCCGGAAATGCAGTCCAGGCTACTGCTAGTCAGTAGCAGTACTAGTGGTAGTGCAAGCTGTAATTAATGACTGCTGCTGCTGCTGCTAGCAAACCGCATTGCTGCAGCTTACAACGCAGGTCCAGGGGCCGGGGGGCGTGCCCAGCCACATGCGCAAACTCCGCCATCGCCAGTTCTCCTCAACTAGCATCGTTAGCAGGAGATGAGATGCAAGGAACGTCTTCGGGCTCCAGCGCTTCAATACCTGACTGCAGGCCAAGTCCAAAGCGGCAGCTGTGAATCACTATCCCATTTGCTCATATATTTCCTAGTCGTGCCGGGCAGGCCTCACATCTTGTTGCGGCTCTGCTGCGGAGTCTCCATCGTCCAGGTCTCGGCCCCCAACACTCAGTTTGTTGTACACACAGCTATCATCAACCCCTTCTTTTTCCATTCTGTTCTCTTGAGTTCTATCATAATTTTTTTTTTCAATTCCTTTTTTGTTACACTATTGAACAAGACCATGTAGTTTTTATACTCATTTTCATTAACCCAAAAAAGAAAAGAAAAAAAAAATTCAACCAAAGCACCTAGTCCGCGCCCGAGTAAAGTCCTCGTTTCGTATCCTTAGCAATAAGTCCTGTTAAGCTCCTCTCCGGCTTGGGATAAGCTGGCCTTCCACCCAGAATATCTACCACCTCTCGCATATCTAGCCAGTGTGCCACCTTGGGTCTTCTGTTTGGCCAGTCCGTTTGTTTCTCCTCTAGTTCCTCGATTGGTGTGAACACAACCTCAGAGCCCTGGATACCAATGACGCTTGTGCTGTTGGGGTCCTTCTTCACCCGGTTGTGCGCGTTACGGCCAAAGTCCTCAAGGTGCTGGATACACTTGATCGCCAGTCGAACGGCACGGCAGCGATCCATAGGCGAGGGAACGCCACCTTGCTGCACGTGTCCGGGGATGCTCTCTCGGCTTTCGAACCGGTCGTGGGCTTCCTCGCGGATAATATTGGCAATGAGCTTTGCATCGTAGACTTTGCTTGCTTTCTCGTTGATGAGAATCAGGCGACCCGCGCGGGACTGGCCCTTGTCTTGGTGGAAGACCTGCTTCAGGTGCTTAACGTCGGCGTTGAGCATCTCGAGGCTGATGCCCTCTTCGGGGATGTAAACCGCAGAGGCACCCACGCTAAGGCCGCCCAATGTAGCAACGTAACCCGAGCGACCGCCCTGAGTCTCGATAACAAACACGCGGCGTCGAGTGGCCGAAGCAGACTGCTTAATCTTGTCACAGTAGTTGACTAGCTCATTCAGACAAGTGTCCGAACCCAGCGAATATTCAGTGCCGGGAACGTTGTTGGAAATTGTTGCGGGCAAGAGGCAAAGGGGGATGCAAAGCGACGGGAACTCATCTCTAGCCTTGCGCAGCTGAGAGACAGCATGGAAAGCTTCGAATCCACCGACGATGAAGAGGGCATCAAATTCATATTGCTCAATAAGATTGGCAATCAGCTCCATGCCGGATTCTGAAGGGAGTTCACGGTTGGTGCCAATCTCGGAGCCGCCTTTGCTGGCCCAGCCATCGACCTCGAGCCAGTCAAACGGCCGGACAGCGCCAAGGGGCGAGTCGCCGTGATGGCGAGCAAATCCGGCGAAGCCGTTGTGGATGGCAAGGGGCTCGTGTCCACGAGAGAGGCAGTATGCAACAGCTGCGCGCACAGCGGCATTCATACCACCAGCAGGAGCGCCGACGTTGATGAAACCAATCTTCATTCGCTACGCAAGAGTCAGTAAATATTTCGCCATCCAAAAACGAGTCCACAGCAGCTGTACAGGGAAAACTTACGCTTTTTTCGGGGAGCTTGTTATCCTCAACCAACACATTTGTAGTTGTCAGGTAGGACTTGTACTGGTCCGAGAATTCGGTGTCTCGCAGGTTCATGGCCTTGTCAAAATCTTTGGCCTCGACCGCAACAGCGACCTCCTTGGTCTCCTTGACGGCCTGCATAAGCGGCTTTCGCACAATCTTGTTCTCGTTGATAGCAATGAAGCAGGTTTCAGTCTCGGGGGTGGCCTCCAGCACGGCCTTGACGGCTTCAACGCCTTGTAGTGTGCCAAGCATGCGGTCGTAGGCCACCGCTGTGCCTCCTCGTTGTACGTGGCCCAGAGTAGTGATTCGGGTGTCGAGGCAAAGTCCGCCTTCGCTCTTGTCTGCCAGGAGGTCTTTGATTTCGGTGGGGGTAATCTTGTTGCCGTCCTTATCACGAGCACCCTCCGCAACGATGACGATCGTCTTTCTCTTTCCCATTTTACGGTGCTAAACAACAAAGCTAACAGTCAGAAATGCGATTCGCATAAGGAAATGGTAAAAATGGCTTAGTATAACTCACCCGTTGAACCACAACCTTCATGTCCTCTCTCCAATCTTGATCTCTTGGTCGCTCTGGGATGAAGACAAAGTCTGCTCCCGTCGCAACACCAGCCAGCAGCGCTAGCCATCCGCAGTGTCGTCCCATGACTTCGATGACGAAAGCGCGGGAATGTGAAGAGGCCGTCGCCTCGATGTAGTCAACCATTTCGCAGATACGTGAGAGGGCTGAGTAGCAGCCGATGGTCGCATCCGTTCCGGACAAATCATTGTCAATGGATCCGACGAGGCCGACAATATTCAGATGCCGATACGGCGCAACTTGTTCTGGAGTCAGTTCCTTATTGGCAACAAGTTCCTCGAGCAATGAGGGCCATTCAGCCCGGAACTTGTCAGCGCCCGTAAGTGAACCGTCACCTCCGCAGATGATCAGAGCGTCAATACCATTGAGCACCATATTCTTGGCCGCCGTCAATCGGCCCGGTCGTTCGTAGAAGGCCATGCATCGAGCAGTTCCAATCAGCGTTCCACCCTCGGACAGAAAGCCTCTGACGTCGTCCCATCCCATCTTCCTGATGAAGTCGCCGCCCTGCACCAGACCTTCGTATCCCTCGTAGATACAAAATGCATCGCAGCCCATATGAATAGTCATGCGGACGACGGCGCGGACGACGGCGTTCATGCCAGGGGAGTCACCTCCCGAGGTCATGACGGCAATCTTCTTCTTGAGAGTCATCGTGGGCGGCAAATCTGAGGCAAAGGCTGCTGTGGTGGTATAGCCAAGTCCACGAAAGAGGGCTTGCCAAATGCGTCGAAAGAAGCGGCGGAAGGTAAGGAGGATGTCAATGGGCCCTGGAAAGTATTCTAGGTAATGCTGAAGAGGCATTTAAAAGGGCCTGTCGCCCGTAAGCTCAAGGATGAGCAATTAGGAAAAGGGCGAACAAAAGAATACTGGTTATGAAATGTTGGTGTAGTTCAAAGTGGCATGAGGGGAATTGACGACAAGAAGCTCTTATCGGCCCTTAATGGATGTTTATCAGTTGGCGGGGCTCTTCTTTTTTTTTTCCCTGCCCTGTAGATTTTCCCAGCACTGGTCTGGTAGTTATTGGAAGCTCAGCAACCAAGACCTGAAAGAGGGAGAAGGGCTAATTTAAAGGGAGCGGGAACTTGGAGCTACACATTTTAAGCTGAACCTTTTTCTAGATTGTCTCCGAGCCTGCCACGGCACTGGAACGTGGTGGTTATCGCTGACAAGAAGATATTCATCATTCGTCATTACAGCTGACCCCTCCTACGTAATAGGTCGCTTGTGCTACCACAAGTACCTTGGTGGTACCTAGTAGCGCTCAGTGCTTCCGCTCCCCCCAATGCTCCCTCGCGCCATATCTGCAGTGGCGCAATGCGCACATTACCTATGCCAAGTCACAGTCAACCTGTTCCCATCAATTGGATCTTGACTACAAACACCACGTAATGGCAATGAGGGAATTTGGGGGAGCCGGCCGGTCGGTGTGATGGACAATGTCAAGAGGATACGCTTTAATACAGGGCTGCACCAAACCGCCAGAGCTCCGGCAGTCGGCGGCTACTGCGCTAAGGCCCCTGTATGGAATGGTGTTAGGGTCAAGCTTCGGAGGTTTGCAAAGGTAGCACGCAGTATCATCTGGTATACTATTCGCTTTAGTGGGCTTTTTCAGGTCCAATCTTATTGGGTGCGCAGTGCAGCCCAGCGCTAAAAGCTAAAGTGCAAGGCTACAAGAGCTTGTATCTATACTCCCGGATACAGGGGGCAGGTACATGGACTCAATGCGCTGTAGGCAGTCCTACACTAAGACGCGCAGCAAATCAGCGATGACCTGAAGCTTTCCCCCACCTCTGCCAAAGACTGGAGCTTCACAGCTCTCAGCCTCGTCAAGTTGCAGCTCTAGATTACTGTCACGAAAGACGCCACGAACTTGTCCACTCCATCGCCATTCGCGTCGCAATCCATGAGGCTGTCAACAATCGCGTCACTACTTACAATCTAAGCCCATCATGTCCTCGGGAGATGGCCCGCCGCTCTCCCTTCGGCCGTTCCCCGTCGCCGACCAAAAGCCCAAGAACCTCGCTGAATTCATTGCTCGAGTCAACGCTCAGCCTGGCGGCTTCCGCTCCGTAACAGAAGACAAGCTCCGTGAAGAACTCAAAAACAGCGAATCCTCTGATGGAGCTGCCGACCACGAAGAAGATATGTCCGAGGCTGGGGGGGAGAACGAAGTAGCGGAGAAGGACCCCAATGTTGCCCGGATGGAAGTCTTGAAGAACATCGAGTATGGATCACCGATACAATATGCATATTGTCCGCTCAAAATGCAGGCTCTAACACTATGACTACAGTATAGCCGGCAATATCGCTCTGTTGACTCTCGACTCCATGTCCCTTCTCCTCTCCAAGCAGAACCCGACGCAGGCTGGCTTGACATTGTCCCAGCAGCTCCGCGAAATGGTCGGCATTGGCACTCTAGGCGCGGACAAGCTCAACGACTCCAATGCCACACCGGCCAAAACGAAAGACCAAGAAGCTGTTGCTATGGGGTGGACTCTTATGGAAATCAACAAGACGAGGGATTCCGCTGAAGAAGCCGCTGCATTCCTAGAGAAGGAGATTACTGCTGAGAGTAAATACTGGGAAGACCTCATTTCGGTCAAAAACGCTGGCTGGTCCGTATGCAGAGTCCCACAGGAGAGGCACACCTTGGGTGTGAGATTTGGCTTTTCAGAGGGTATGACAATCTCCCTACCCACAGAATCATTCCGCTGACGAGATATCATTTAGCTACTCCCGAGTTCAAGAATAATGGCTTGGCGCCTATGAGGAGAGGGGACAATGGCTCTACAGACCTTGATTTTGGTCGGTTAGGAGGCGTCTCGGAAGCCCTGGTGGTAACATACGAAAAGAACGGCAAGGTGATTGGGCGCTCTACCACGCGGGCAGCCTCTGAGAATGGATCACTGGAATCCCGAGTTCTGGAAGCACGCAACACAATCTTTTCGCAAGAACTTTGGTATGAGCTCACAAAAGAGTCGCGATCACTAGCCGCCTACGACGTTAAACCTGAAGGGAGGAAATTGACATGCCAAGTCGATGAAGCAACCAAAATAACATTTGAATTACTGCCCTTGGAATCATGTCCCTCGCGCGAGGAAGAACTGCCAGAGAACAACCTAGCAGACAAAATATCCATGGCATTGCATATTCTTCTAAGCTACGCCCATCGATACAACGAGCTTATGAGGATACGGCCTATCCCTCCTCACATCTCTCGCTCTTCTCGCCAGCAGTCCTACGCTCTCCTTCGCCCTGTCCTCGCACGCACAATGTATCTAAAGAATATTGAGGACTCTATGAAATACGTCGGCGCATTGGTGCAAACTCTCCAGAAAGCCGGCCTCCCGTCTTCAGTTATCCTCCGGACCACGCAAGCGAGTGCTTCCGACCCCAGTTCACGCGGGCCGAACCAGCTATCCGCATCACATACACTCGTTCGCAATCTACTGCAAACACAAGACTTTACCATTGAACTCAACATCCTGCCCGACGTCTCTCTCATCATCCGAGGCCGTGCATTCAGCTTTCCCGTCACGGCAACCTATTACTACATCATCCTTCCTCCCTCATCACCTCTTCCCACCTTGTGCCCTCCCTGGGCAGAAGGCTATCCCAGCGTCCAAACTCTGGGCGACTACCTCCGCACCGTCGTCGTCCGCGTCCTCACGAGCCACTTCGTCGCTATGCTCTCCTCCTCCTCTTCTGTGACTGTTGATAACAACACCGCCACCCTTGTGGAGAGCTTCCACGGCACATCCATTCAAGATGTTGAAAAGAAGAATGTCGATATTCACTTTGCCATGGAGCACGAAGGCAATGCCGGCGACCTAGCCCTGTCAATCACCAGCACCACCCCCAGCGCAGCGACCAAAACGTGGAAATGGTCAACAGCGGGGCCCAGCGAAACGCGCTCAGCAGAGAATGTCGTAACGACACTTGTCACTGAGCAAGCTCTCTCTTAGAAAGAGTTTGAGCCAGCTAGGGAGGGTTTTCTGGATGAAGCTACGCCTTTAAGCTGGCCGGCTCGGGTTAAGGTGTGGCTTAGGGAGATGAATAGTCCGGGGTCATGGGAGCTAGAGCCAACGCCAGAACAAGAGGACAAGGAGACGGAGACGGAGGATGTATCTATTGTATCATGATTCTAATTATGCATGAGTAGCAAGAAGCGCCTGATTCTTAGTGTTTTACGCTAGGCAAAGACAGTTTATAAAGGACACGGAGTTTCGTTTAGTGGGTTGGGATGAATTATTTGATAATACAAGAATACATATATTATATCTACTACGGTGCGTGGGCTTCATCGTTTTGCACGCCACATTTCTAGTTGCGCCGCCACTTGAAAAAGAAAAAAACCCAAATATGCTTAAACCCGCGTCATATATAATAAACGTCATTGATTATGTGAAATATGAAAAGGTCCGGTATAATGCGTCGTTAAAATCTATAACCTGGGCAACACCCTCATTGTCTTCATGCCAACGCCACATGCGTCCGCGAACCAATCTTACATGCATCATAAGTCATTCCATCCTTATATCTCAGAAAGCAAACGCCGATCAAATGTTCGTTAGGGTCATTAAGGGGAATAGAAGAAGAAGAAGAAGAAGAGGGAAAGAAGGAAAAGAGAAGAGAAGAGAAGAGAAGAAGAAAGAAGAAGAAAAGAAAAGAAAATAAGAAGAAAAGAGAGAAAAAGAAAATGGCATCCGAGTGTATTGCCATCTTGATGCGCTCTAGCGGCCGTTGAAGAGGAATTTTAGTTCGTTCACGTTGAGACGCCCAATCTTAGAGCTCTCAGTTTCATCCAGAGCAGCCTCCACCATTTCCTTCTTCCGTTCCTGAAGCTCGACAATTCGATCTTCTACGGTTTCTTTAGTCAGAATACGGTATACCTTCACCTCCTTCTGTTGACCGATACGATATGCACGATCGACAGCTTGCATCTCAATGTATGGGTTCCAAAAAGGGTCCATAATGACAACGCGTGATGCCGCAGTGAGGTTGAGGCCGGCATTTCCTGCTCGCAAAGATACCAGCATGACCTTGACATCATTCTTTTCACGAAAGTCCTTGGCCGCAACAAATCGTTGCTCAGAAGACATGCTCCCGTCATACCGTCTCAGTTTACCAGGATATTTGTCGTGCCACATAGCCACCTCCAGCAAATCCAGCAAAAGAGTCCACTGAGAAAACACAATCGTCTTTTCTCCCGTTGCATAGATGCGCTGCAAAAGATTCATACACTCTGACACCTTGGCAGCAGGTAGCCAAGTCTTTCGCAAGTAACGCATATATTTCTTGAAGGCTTCTTTATTTTTGGATGCATCGTGGCGAAGAGTCTTCAGCATGGACGGCCTGATCTCAAGTGTCTTTCTCTTGCTCTTCTTTCTTATCTTCTTTTTCTGTTCTCCCTCTTCCTCTGCCTCTTCATCTTTCTCTTCCTCTTCCGGCTCTGAATCACTTTCGACGTCGTCTCGCACAATGGAGCCTTTCAAATCGCCGTAACGGTCCGCATCGTCATCGTCAACATCCGCCAAGTCATCCTCCATATCGCTAGAACTTCCGCTCGCATCATCTTCCGCGTCTGACGGTTGGACATATTCTGGCATATGCACTTTTTGAAACGCCTCATAGGTGAAGCACCTCCTGGGGTCGAAAGAACTACGGCACACAGGACACTTAGCCTTGTCGCTCTCGTTACCTTCCTGGAGATTCATCGCTGCCGCACTATCGGCCAACTGAGTCAGGCACTGCTGGCAACTATCATGCCCACAGGGAATGAAGAACATTGGGGACTGGACGGCATCATAACATATAGGGCAATCAAACGCGAGAACCCCCTTTATCCTTTCCACAATAGATGCGTCCAACTGCTTGACAGATTCCAGCATGTCTTCACTAGACATTGGCGCAGTGTCGTCTACATCAAGGTTTAGATGAGGATGACAGCATGCCTGCCGCAACCGAAGCAGGAGAACAAGAATGCTGGAGTAGTTTTTGCCCACACTACCGTCACGAAGGTACTTGCTGAACTGCACCTGAGACTTCCTTTCCAACTGGTTGTAGAAATCTCGCTCGTCTCCGGATAACTCGGCGTACACAACTTCTTCAGACTTGTGAGGTAGTCTTAGAATAGGCTTTCCGTCCAACTGAGAGTCTTTTTTGCGGCGAAGCATGACCGCTTTGAGGAGAGCGCGAAGTCTGTCCATGGCGACACTCTTAGGGTCACCATTTCGGCCAAATAGCACGCCAAAACTCTATGAACGATTAGTTCAGTGTAAATAGCACAGTGGAAAATAAACCGAAATGGAGAGGCTGTTTTACCTGGCGAAAGTGTTCCCAGACACAGTAGGGCTTTATGCGGAGGAAACATATCAGAGAGAAGAGCTCGAGAACACCGTTCATCATAGGGGTTCCGGTAAGACACCATCTATGCTGCGCTCTCAGCTTATGGCATGCCTTGGCAGTCTTGGTATTCTGATTTTTAATGCACTGTGCCTCATCGAGAATGACCCGATGGAAAGTAGCCTTATTTGGGTTCAAGAGTGGAAACTTGGTTGCAATAGCTCTGTCTCTAAAGTCTATATTGCGGCTTGCATTCTCCTCCATGAACTTGTCAAGGCGTTTCAACTCTTGAGCTAGTGTGCCATAAGTGGTTAACACGACGTCAAACTTGAGTAAATCATCAGTCGTCGCCTTCCTATTATGGTATACAAACACAGATAAACGGTGCGAGGCTCTTGTTTTCTTATAAATTTCTTCCTCCCATTGCCGAATCAGGGCCAGTGGGCCAATAATAAGGTTTGTCTGGGGTGCATAATTAGCATGAAGAACGTTGAAAAATATTGGGGACGTGAGTTGATTAGTACACACCTTGGGGCGAGATTTTCCTGGACGCGATAGTATGAGAGCCAGTGTCGATATCGTCTTGCCAAGGCCCATATCGTCAGCCAAAATACCACCCTTGTTGCTTCCATCCTCCATCTGCTTCATCCATGTCAACGCGAGCGTTTGGTGAGGGTAAAGGGCGTTCCTGAGGCCCTCTGGAGTTCCATCGCGGTTGTTTTCTGGAATCTCCGTATCCGGGCGGATATTCTTCAACAAATCATCCAACTCCTGTTCTGTTACTCTAGGATCATGGAATGAGTCGTTGATATAGTCCATGAGGTGATCGGGCAGTGGGTTTCCAAAGTTATCCAGACCGTTGGCGTAATCATACATGCTGGTTCTGTTGATAATATCGGACAAGGGTGCTGCGTTCCCACTCTTTGGAGTGTTCGGCGCTGCGATCCTACCAGGCATCAGTGATAGCCCAGAAAATTCCCCCGGCATTTGTCTATTGGAGCCAAACCGCGCCTGATTGTTGCTATACGGAGGTCGGTTAGTAGCCGCAAGAAGTGCAGCTCCAGGGCTAGTAGCAATGAGAGGTATGCCGTTATGCCCCTGAGATTGTTGCAAGCCTGCGAGGCCCGAGAAGTCATTGCGTCTGTTGGATTGTTTTTGACCCCCCTGAGACCGGGGACCAGAACTCGGAGGCTCAAACTCATCGTCAGAAATGATTTCTACAGGGGATGGAAGTGCATTAGAGCGTTGAGTTGCCATTATCCTACTAAAGGCAGAGGGTTGCTCAGGCCCCGACTTTCTAGAAGGTCCAGAGGCACTGTGGGATGAAGGCTGCGATCCTTGGCTTGAGAGGAGGATCGCAACCTCTCTATCCTTCTTTACTTGTTGGAGCCTCTCAACTTGCTTAATCTGTTCCGCAATACGCGTTGAGTCATCATCAACATCAGCTCTAATTCGTTTGTTAGTCTCCAACAACCGTGAAGCGGCCATCAGAAGTCACGGTTGCCTCTATAGGAAGATACACATACCCAGTCAGATCAATAATGTCAACTTGGTCCTCATCTGGTGATAATCCAAAAGCCCCTCGAGAACGGTTACCGAGCGGCGTTGGTGTTGTCCGTCGAGACTTACTCGACTCTCGCCCAACATGCAGATTTGTTGACTCAAAGTCTCGCTTTCTATTCCGCAGCGTCAGTGAGGCTGGGCTGAACCCATCCTCGGAAATCAGTGGTTTCCTCGGGGTTCGCATCACTGTCGAGCCACGGCGCGAGCTTGAGGGTTCAGCAACAGTAGGTATTCCACCTTGATGTGAACCTGTTTTAATAGAGAATACAAAGTCAGTGTGAAAAGTTCAGCCACCCACTGAGGGAAGTCGATGATGAGCTTGGATAGGTACGTAGCAACGCCTCGACAGCGCCAAATACAAGTATAAACAGTGCCAAAGAGCCACCTCGATGCATCGCACAGAGAGCGGGTAGCAGTGTGAAAGGGCATATGATGAATGAAGTAGTCTCGATTGACGGAGACCTTACTGATACAAATGGCGGGAGGATCTGATACAGAGGTGAAGCACCAAATGACGTCCAATAGAATTAGGCTAGTGAAGTGGCGTGAATGAATGCACGCGGGAGGCAAAACAAACATGATGCAAGGGGAGAGAACGGGAGTGCATCCCAGACAAGAGATGAAAAGGGAAAAGATGGCACCGTGGTGAATTTGAAAAGAAAAGCCCTTCCTTTTTCCTTTGTTGTTGTTGCCCCCCCGCCCCGGACCACGTGAAAGAAAGAAAAAGAAGGGAGGAAAGCCTCGCGAGGTCGGCCGAGGCAAGAGCCAAAATCAAGGGGTAAATGAGGGATATCGATAAGTCATAAAGCAAAAGATACTCACTGGGCGATGATATCGAAACCTCTGAGCGCTGCCTCTGCAGCGGCGTTGCACTTCGGTCGCCTAACGTTGCATCAGCATCTCTTCCAGACAAAACGTCCTTCATAACACCAAAACATCATCATTGATTGCAGTGTCAACAAACACAACACGGGGCAAACTCCGTACCGTTTGTACCAGCCTTCGATAGTACTCTCAGGGCTCGTTTTAGTCTCTGGATCTCCGCCCTAGCATCATGGCGGTCTTTCTCAACGCCTGGGAACGCCTCGCTCTGAAGTGACTCGAGAATCACCTCTTGAACCGTCAGCTCCTCCTGGAGCGTCTGCCTGTCCATCACATGTGTTGCGCTTGCTATATTGCCGCGAGGCCAGATAGAAAAACGCGAAGATTTACAAAGGCTCCAGCTGCCTTTGGGATAGTTTTTAGGCAGGTATCTCTCTCGATCCCATGAGTCAGTGTCGGGGAAGCACGGCGACCAATAATCTTCTGCACGTTGCCCCCTATTATACAAATTTGGATATGAATCAAAAATCCGGCAAGTCCCTCCGAAGAGAAGCTTCTCGAACTTGGTGAGAACTTAAGAAGATTAAGTTGAAGAAATAGAGGTGTTGAACGAATTCAAAAATAAGGTAGTCGCGAATATGGCCGAGCAGATGCGGGAGTTTCCGTGCACAGGGGAGTTGAGATGGCAGCTCAAGTACCGTGAACGTGGAAATAGTGAGGTAATATGAAAAGGCGTTGCGCGTCGCGTGCTGCTGCAGAAGACTTAAATTGATTTTTAATGCACGTTTAGGCAAGCTTCCAGCTATACGGTCGGGTGGGAAGTCAAATGTTTTCTATTGGGCCCTTTTTTATGGGCCTTTGCTGTCAAACCGAGAAATTGGCAAACGCGCCACTAGCATAGGAGGCTACAATACGCGCCCCTGCATACAATCCCCAGAGCCGCATTCCTAGTTGAGCATATTATTATATCAACTTACCAAAATGATCCTCAATGCAATATCGCCATTCTTCATATTAAAAAAATGATATTATAGAGGCATCGCACGCTCTGCCACAGCTGTCTATGTCCAAATTGCAATACCAGATCACAAATGAAAAGAAGAAGAAAAAGCATATAACCCACGCTATCCACCTCCCAAAAAATAATGCCAACCAAACGCCTCTAAACAATGTGTGTAGATAATGACTGATTTGCAATTTAATCTGACTGGCCGGTGATCTTGTGCCAAACTTTGTCAATTTCGTTTGTAAACCAGTCCCATATATGAGTCACTTTATCCTTTAACGAGTCTGATGCATCTTTCTCTTCGTCTTCGTCTCCCTTGGTATTATCATCTTGAGGCTTCTGCGTAGGTGCCTCTGCCGCCCCGCTTGAAGTAGTAGTGTAAGGCTTCAACAAGGATGTTGAGGTAGTTGACGGCTTCTGTGGGGTAGTTGAAGAAGTCTTTGGTTCAGGAGGGACTGATGGACGCTCGATAGTCTTGGTCTTCGCGGCTTGTGGGGAAGTCGTTGGCTCAGGAGGTACTGACGGACGCTCAAGAGTCTTGGTTTTCTCAGGCTGTAAGGAAGTCGAAACGATTGTATATGATGTAACCGGGTCTTCCGGCACCTTTGGCTCATCCTCAGCATCATGGATGCCAATCGGCTTCAGGGGCAGTCGTAATGTTCCGTTATTTGGCTTTGGTGTCAACCCAAGAGAGTCGCACAACAAATTGTAGACTTCGATATTTTCTGCCCAAAAAAGAAAAAAGGTCAGTCACGGTCAGGTAAGGAAATAGCTGCCATCTGCGGTTGCTCATCACTTACGAAAAACATCAACTTGGCTGTTGGCCGGGTGGGGGAACGCGGGGCCTCTCGCAATGAAAATAGCCCGCATGAGCGGGTGCTCATGATCATACCCGTGCAAGCCACGAGGATGATACACGAGTTTCTCCTTTTTGGCCTTCTCCACGTCGAACTCCTCCTTGGTAACGATAGCCCAGCCCGTCTTGGGGACAACCCACAGGGGAGCAATGCGATCATTTTTGGAAAAGTGATATCGCTCTGGCATGTTGACATCACGAAGGTAGACCTCAAAGTTGGGATTCGTCTTGGCCTTTTCGGCCAAACCGTCGTACAGACCCTGCAAATCGTCCAGGTTCTTTGGTCGAAGCCCATACAAGGGCCAGCCGTCAATGTGTTCAATCTTTGAAGTGTCGACAAGGTCCTCCAACTGCAATAGTCGATTCGTATCCGTCGTAGCCATGCCGTGGTCCGAGACGACAATGACATTGACAATGTTTGTCAAATTCCGCTCATTAAGCCCCTTGAACAGTTGACCCATCATTGTATCAACTTGCCGGATACTTGTTCGAATCTCTGTACTATTTGGGCCGTATTTGTGGCCATCGCTATCCACGTTGGGGACGTACGCGGCAATGAGCTGCGGTCGTACGCCCTTGACATCGATGGATCCGCTCTCCTTGCCAGGCATGTCCAGCCAGCCAAGAATCCTCGAGACCTTTACGTCCAACTTCTCCTTGCCGTTGAACTTATCGACAAAGGTAGGCTCCTCATACATAATGTGAGCTTCGCTCCCGGGCCACATGTGGATCGCCGTTCGGACGCCCTGCTTCTCAGCCGTCACCCAAAACGGCTCCCCTCCCCACCACTTGGGGTCCAAGCTTCGCGCAGGATCAGTGTAGTGAAACTTGGCTTTCAGCTCGGGATCCCAAAAAGTGTTGCCCACGATGCCATGAGCCTCGGGGTACAGGCCAGTAGCGAGCGTGTAGTGATTGGGAAAAGTGACGGAGGGGAACGACGGGTGCATCCATTTAGGAGAGACGCCCTCCTTGACAAACGCATTCAGTGTCGGCGTGAGTCCTCGCTGCAAGAAGTCGGCACGGAAACCGTCGAGGCTGATAATGATAGTCGTAGGCGCAAACAATGCAGTGCCGTTGCTGGCCAGGTGGATCTTGGAGCTAGACTTTCGGCCCTTTGAAAGCTTCCAAGCAGCCAAGACCAGAATTGCAAACCCAATGGCAATCAGCGAATGTATAACCAGCCAGCGGCGCCAGCTCCGTCCCCGCTGCGCCTTTGCGTTGGTAAAGGCATTGAGATGGCGACGGTCGTACTCGTCGCTCTCGCTGCTGTCGCCAGTAGAGCTGCCTTCCTTCATGCCACCCTCCTCCATCTCGTACATGAGTTCGCCGTCCTCGCCATGCTGGGCCTCTTCCAGGAGCTTCTTCCGCTTCGTTTCCCTCCTCGCCCGTCTCTGATGCCTCTTCTTATTGGACGAGCCCCCCTTTTCAGCCATGAGATTCTCATTCGAGCTGCCCGCAGTCGAGAGGCTTCCCAGACTCGGTTTGCGCCCCAGGTTCTTGAAGGGATTAGGCAGCGCGAGAGCCGATCCGCGCCGCTGCAGCTCCTGCTTGCGCCTCGAGTCCGTCACCAGCTGGTCCAGCTCCTCCTCCTCCATCAATACGATGCGATCGTGGGCGAGGAGCTCGCGGCTGTTCCTCGCGCGCTGCTGCAAGGCATCGTCCTCGCTGTCCGTATCTTGGTCTCGGCTGTTGATGGATGACGCGTCGTCGTCGTATGCGATCGGGGACAGGAGAGACGCATTGTCGCGATCCCCCTTTGCACTCTTGGGGTCGAGGTGAGTGGCAGACATGTTGCTGCAGCCTCAAGAGAGCCCCTGAAGGGTGCAAGGCAATTCTGCAGGCGTCGTGCAATTCAAGATCTGAGCCAGAGGCGAGGGTCCAAGATCGGCCGAAATATCCACCGACCCACTTCAAGCCGACAAGGCGCTGGAGCCAAAATCTTGTAGTAACTCTAAACTCCTACCCTATTTGATTTTAATGCAATGTCAAAACAGCCACCTCTTAAGGCACAAATATGATGAGCTTTCTAGGTTCTTTTCCGATTTATGTTGACATCGCAGCGGCTGTTTCAATAGTTTCTAATTTACATAATGACCAGAGTACGCATAATGCTGGATCCAGCCTTGGGCCATGGAGATCGATTCAATGGAAAGCAAAGTACAGCATGTCTTATACTTTGCCGCTTTGTACTATCAAAGTCATATTACTACTAACCTCTCCATGTTTATCATAACCCCGCTGACCATCTTATGGCTTCATTTTTTTGCACAGACTTGACTACATATAACGTCATACTACTGAATAAACATTTGCTTCAATGAGCACTAATTTCTCACATGGCTCTCACAATTATGAGAGACTTCTTATTAGCGTCAACCATCTTATTCTATGCCATCCCCAACACTATCCTCATATATGTACGTCACATCGTTGAGTCCAGATACCGTGTAGACGGGCCGTCCAACACGGCTTCGCCATACATTTTCATCTGACATGATAACCAAAAATCAAGAGAGCTTCACGACTGCTCCAAGATTATCCCGTAAACCAGCCCATATTCGCCTCCCGGAAACATAAAAGAGCGAGTTCCCAGGTTTTTTTAAAAAAAAATTCCCCAATGAAGAAAACAAGAGAGAAGAAAACGCCATCCTGCTGTACTCAATGTTTAAAGAGCCAGAAGCCCATACTGCCATTAAATGGCTCAATCTCAAAGGTCTTATAGCTGTCGATGCTCTTCAGCAGATGCCCCTGCGGATGACGACTCCGCTACAACCATACTATTCCTGACGGATGAGTTATGTGGCCAACCTATAGGCATGCTTGATAAACGCCGTTGGCTCACTCCACTATCCCGAACCGACCCGACGGCCACCGGTGCCGCTTCCGTCGAGGTGCTGTTTGAGTTGGTGCCCTGGAGACTATTGCTCCCCGAGTCTCCAATGTTGGCAACTGCCTTTTCATTGACGCTGACGCCCTTTTCTTTGTCACTCCTTCGTCGACCGGCAGCTGCAGCTGCGGCCATCCCTCCACCGGCAGCAAGGGTCGCGATAGCTGCAGAGGCAGAAGAGTGAAATCCTTTGAATTGAGCCACCGGCCCTTTGGCTGATGTCTCATCAAGGAAGAGGAAAAACATGGTAGCAGCCATGCTACCAGCAACAAGAACCGTGAGAATGGCGGCTCCAAACCTATCGCCTCCATTAATGGGTGCATAATTCGGTCCTGCAGGCTCATTTCGGCCAATATCATCACCACCACCGCCAGGATCCCCTACGCTGGTGCCTCCAGTGTCTGCGGTCACGGGAGCACGACTGGTCCCAATCAAGTTGGACATTGTAATCTCCAAGGCCGCCATCTGCTGGCCGACTCCAGTCGTATTGTCGTACTGGTTCTTGTTCCAGACGAGGCCACACATGCGTTTATTGTCACCGCCGACGCACTGCTTTGCCGCGGCTATTGATGATGCTCGGAGCAACGGCATGATGAAATTGTAAGTGTGAGGAGCCCATTTAGTGACGTTGGCTAGCCAGCGACTCAAGTAGGCCTTGAACGATTGCTCGTCAGTATTGCAAGTGGTGTTTGGCTCACACGCGACTTCAGTCATGATGTTTCTGTCGGGGCCGGTGAAGAAGACCTTGCTGCCATTGAGTAGGTTGTCGAGGCGAGTCTTCCACACCTTGGACTCTGTGTAGTTGTACATGGCAGCGGCACCGAGGATCATACCTCCGGCGTTGTAGGAGAATTGATAAGGGACGATACCAGTGCAGTTGGTGGTGATGTTGGCGCCATCGTACACGCCCCAGGTTTTGTCGTCGATGTATTTCACATCCATCATCCAATTCCACGTCTTCTCGGCCCAGTCAGCGTAGCTCTGGTTGCCAGTATACAGGGCCAATCTCGCACCGAGGGCGAAGAAGCAAGCCTGTGAAATTGAATTCTATGCATTGTCAGTCACACGACTTGGTTCAGCATTCATTTGCATCCCCGCAGAGCGCAGCATGGACCTACCTTGTAGTCATAGCCAGTGTTCCAAATAAAGATCTGCCACCGGAGACCGCCTCGGCAATATTCGGTATCCCATCGAGCAGCCTGGGTGTTGAAAACAGCCTGAGCGAGAGCAAGCCACTGCGGCTGGTCAGGGGGCGGGTCCGGGAAGTTGTACTCGGCAGCGGACATGACGGCGAGGCCCCAGAAGCCTTGATCGTCATTGCCCTCAGTTCGAGTCTGGTTTCTCGGCATGTAGTCGTTGGTCTCCCCGACTTGGAAGAGGAGAGCCTGCTGTGTCAGGTCGTTGTAGGTGGTATCGCCGGTGTAATACCAGTAGTCGATGAGAGTACCCATCATAGCACCCGTCTCCCACCCTGAGGGGATATATGTGAGTAACGAACTGAGAAACGACGCCATGAAGCATAAGCATATGAGGCTAACATACAGAAATACGGGGGATAGGGCAGAAGGCCAGGTGTGCCGCCAGGCTCATGGCCGTGATAAAACGATACCAGGTCCGCCGCCATTTGCTTAGATATTGATTTAACAGACTCTATATCGTCTAAATTAGTGACTGTCTCATAATTAGAATCGGCTGAGCCGATAGGCTCCTCCTACCGGGTGAGTCTGGATTCAGCTTGTAGCCTGTAGTGAGCTGGCTGGTTGCTAACAGCAGCGCCGTGGCCAGGCGACCAAGCAGCGGTGCCCGGCGTAACCGGTCCATCATGGCGAATGTGTGCTTCAGAGGCGAAGCTCAAAAATGGATAGCGATAGAGGATCCCATGAGCTAGTGGCGATCGCGAGTAGATATTTGGTCGAGGCTATATCGAGGCTAAGATGGAACGCAATCCGCTATAGCTTCATACATTTATCCATCTACACCGTTCGATCTCACGCTTTGGGCACCGGCACAGCGAAGGGATATTCGCGACAACACACGAGCACACACAGCAAGCGAGTGAACCTGAGCGAGAGACAAGGGGATGGGATATAAAAAGGGAAGAGGGAAGAAAAAAAAGAAAAGAAAGAGAGAATACAAGAAGGGACAGGCGGCACAGCTGTGGAGAAGGGAAAAAACGAGGTGAGCAGCGGTGGATATACTACCACCTAATCCATCTACGAGGTATTACAAGCGATCTGGCTGGGCAACTGTCATCGGCTCCGGAAGCGCTTGCATCGACAAGCACACAACATTAGCATTAGGCCGAGCGAGCGGATTTGACGCTTCCCTGACGTACGAGCAGAGCTGGGGCAAACAGCAGGGCCGTATTTCGCGGGTACTCAGCCATGGCGGTCGCTACGAGACAGTACCCTGGGGCTACTTTTGCATCGACGCCGTTTCGCCTGATTTCTGGCACAGCGGCGAGCTGGAGAGCGCCACGCAAAACCTTGGTAGCACCACTTCAGTGCGTCGAACTATCAAAAAACGACTGCTCTAGCTCCGTACCGCGAGTCTGGTGCGCGCAAAGATGGCACCCAAACGGGAACATGACATCCGCTGGCCAGGGTCCAAATACGAGAGATGCAAACGGCCCTTTGGGCTTTTGGGCCAAGGGCAGCGAGCCATGGCAAAGGCGGCCCCACCGCGATCCGGAATACGTGCAGCGCTTTCGAATCCAGCGATCAGCGCCGGGGAAGAGGGCTGAAGGGCTGGCTGGCTGAGTCTGGAGACAAGAGCCCATTGTTTCTGGAAACAGCAGACAGACAGAGAGACAGTGGCTCGATGCGGAAATCGCCGCAACGGGAGCGTCCCCAAGGGCCGTTGCAGCCGCTGGGAAGCTTCGTCGCCTGTTTCTGCGGCACGCACAGAGCAGAGTGCTTACTTCGTACAAGCTCAAGCTCAAACACACGCTGACCCAGCTTTCGATCGGGTTTCTTTCTCATCTCGACCCGTGGCTGGCCCCTGGGCGGTGTTGGGCCGTTGGGGGTTTTTTGTTTAGTTCAGGCCGACTTGGCAACCACACCACGTAAAAAGTAAGCTTGTTGTGTTGGTGGAGAGATGGAAAAAGCACCCGACAGCCTCTTTTGGGAGGGGGCCGGCTAACACTTGAGCCACCAAACCTAGTCAATGAAGGACAAAAAAAAAGGAGTGGGGGACTGTAAAAGAAACGGGAGGACAATGCATCGTCAACATCTCCTTTTCTCAATGTCTCTGGCATAACTATAACCATACTAGACTCGTCATACGGTGGACTGTCGCTTATCTGGCCCGGAACTGCAGCTACTTTGTGACAGGGTGGCTCAACGTCATCCGGTCTTTGGCTCTACGGAGTACATGATGCTGCATGGATGCGCAACAGTGCCGCGCGGGTTGGTTAACAACAGGCAACACTGATGGGACTCAAGTGAAAAAGGGCTATAATATCCTCAGGAAGAGCTGTCTCTGGAAATCTCACTCCTTTAACGTATTGGGCCATGTCCGAATCAACGAGTGGTGTGTGCTCGTCAGCAACCGCTTCTCCTCTTCTTGGCATTTGTTATAAGAGAAACTAGACCCCCATGCAACAACTTGCCGCGATGTGCAGGCACATGCGCCGAATTCGCGGGAAGGCGCTGCATATACGGCGGAGTACGAAGTAATCTTTGACGGAATACGAACGCAACTGTATATTTAAAGTGCAGATGCCGTTGCAAGTACCATGTAGTAGTATTTGCCGCATACTGACCTGCCAAAAAAGCAGCCAAATCGCTTTGATAAGAATCATCTTGAGCTGGGGTGCCTGACCCTAACCCTCTGGACTGGAGGCTGATGCCTACGAATATAAATGCAGTGAGTGAGTGCCTTTTTTTCACCGCATAATGCCATGGACGATAAGCGCTCAGACCACTGCAGTGCGTGGCTGTTGCAGCAGAGTTAGTGGGAGAGCCACTAAAGCCGGTGGATTTATTCCACGAGTTTAACGCCAAGGTGGTTGTGCTATGTTTGGAAAGTGGCTGTACCAAGTCCGAGCCCCGAGCCAACCAGCCTTCATACCAAGTGGATGTATGTACAGAGTCGTATTACTAAGGTTACTAAGGTACGTATTTTGTACGCACAATAGCACCTTACAAGTACGCTCTAGGCTGGAGGCTGGAGGCTGGAGAGTCTCCAGTATATAAATTGGGATGCTGCTTCGTAATGCTCTACGCGGTATCTTGGCTGCGCCCGGCGGATGTTTTTTGCTTTGCTGAACCCGGCGTCGTTCTCCCAATGGCTCCGAATGCTGCGTGGTTTAAACGGCCTGCTTTACGGAATAATTGTTTGCGATTTCAGGTACATGGACGATTATGCTGACTACCTAGTACGTCGTCCGCTCTCTTACTTCGAGTCGCAGGCGAGGCGCTTTCGTCAATTGCGATGAAACCAGCCTGCGACAGTGGTGATGGACCAGCTCCGGCCATCTGTGTAACTGTGCGTATGGCTGAGGCCTCAGCTTGGGAATCGACAGCATCTGCAAGTCATTTCCTTGAGGTAGCCCGAGCTCTTCTGCATGCTGCTAAACGCTATTTATTTCTCTTTGCTCTTGGCTCGCTTGCTCGACATTTCTTCGAAATCAGCACAAAATAGGTTCGTCTCTTACTTTGCGAATACGCCGCTAGTCCGCTCCAACAGGTTTCCGGCCGAGGAGGGAGCGATCACGTGTATGTGTGAGAAGAGTGAGGAGCCACATTCTTGAGGAGGGAGTGTGGCGGGGCAAAGTAGCGGTACAACTGATATCGTCTGAACTTGCTCCGGAGCCTCAGGATGGCGATGCCGGCTTCTTCCACGGGCATCCCGTGGCATTAATAATCTCTAAATTGTTAGAAAGGCTGCATGGTAGACTAGGCCTCACAGATGGCGCTTGTAAACTTGCAAGAGACAAACAGCCTCGTGCCTAATAAAGAGCCTTCACGGCGCTCGGCCTCCGCTACCTATGCGCCAGAGGCTGGCGGGCGGGTACGGAGGTTCTCGTACACAGTACCTGATGTAATGTGAGGCTGGGGGGCCAATGGTTCCGTAGTCTCCGCGCTGTCGTCAGCCGGGGGCAACGCCTCCAACAGGTATGCTCCCTAGTTCGAAGGGGCTATTTTGCCGACCAAACGTAAACTTGGCTTCCTCAAATTCTTCTGCCGCCATTACGAATCGCCGTGTTTCCAAGCCGTTCGAACAGCAGACCAGCTTCAACCCTATCGCTCGAATCCGTTCCAAACTTCCGATCGCTCCATCGCCAGCGTTTTTCCTGTCCGAGTTTGTCGTATTGAATCTTGCATCTCGTCAAAATGGCCGACGCTCCGTATGATCCCTACGTTCCCAAGAATGGCACAGCCGATGCCCACGGCGAAGATGGCTCCAAAACGGGCAACCTGCAACGTGTAAGTCGGATTTTGCTGGCGAACGAGTCTCGTTTGGCTGGATGGCGGATGGTAGGAGATGGGACGAAAAAAAGAGGGGACCAGCGCATGTGCAACATGGCCGCTTCTTTCATCCCATTCGACTGCGCATCCGCTTCGCCTCTTTGGTTATACGGCAAACCTGCTATAGGCGACATGGTTATGGATATGGACTGTTGGAAATACACTGGTTTCAAAAATTCTGATGCTGACCAAATATCTTTTTTCTTGACCAGCAAATCGACGAGACCGTCAAAGTTATGCACGAGAACATGAATAAAGTCGCGCAGCGTGGCCAGAACCTCGATGCTTTGCAAGACAAGACCAATAACTTGGCCGAGTCGGCTCAAGATTTCCGTCGTGGCGCCAACAGAGTTCGCAAGCAAATGTGGTGGAAAGATATGAAGATGCGAGTCTGCATTGTTGTCGGAATCATTCTTCTCCTAGTCGTTATTATTGTTCCTTCTGGTATGCTCTCGGAGGCCTTGGATAATTAAAACGGAATACTGACAAAATGACTACAGTTGTTGCGACACGCTGATGCCCTACTTTCTTTTATTGGAGTACCTTGTTTTGTAACGTCAGTGATGAATACCAGACGTCGTTCTCTGAAGCTCCAAGGCTGAGCTCGGGATCAAATGAAGGGTTACGAATTGCTATTGGATGTTGGTTCTGTAAATGATGGAGTTTGTTTAAGACACGCCCGGACTATTTTCATGGGAGATGTTGCCCTGAGCACCTTCAGGCTGGATTATGTGTATGATTTGCAGGCTAGGCGTTTATTCCGACCAATTGAGATAATGCGCGCTCTCTCTGGTACTATAGGAATTATAATGAGTTGATGTCTGGTCACTTTTTTATCGTGTTTTGGGCACTGCAATGTTCACCGTGATGCACTGAGCCGCAACCAAACTACCTGCTACAGTGTTGTTTAATAGCCGTGTCAAAAATCAAAAGACTTCGCTCTCTCCCCATTTTTGTGACGCAGCTAACGTTTTGCCTTGACAGGAGCTCTGCAGCGGCGTTCCATTCTGCCTTGTGAGTCCTGCATACTTTCCAAGTGACTACCCGGTTGGAGATATATTTCATTCAGTCCAATCGGACCAAGCGATTTTGTGGCACTCTTATTTGTGGATGCGAGAACCAGCAGTAGACGTGAAGATCTGACAATTGGACAGCACCCACTCTCTCACATGCAAATCAAGCTGGCCATGTTCCATCCCCATCGCTCTACTGCTGGTCTATACTAGCACTTACCGAGACCTAAGATGTTGGTATGATCTATCATAAGACCGGTGCTATTGAGATTGAGCTGAGACTTGCACGCGGGTGAGCGTCGCTAGATAATTGCTATAGCGGTGGCTGCTCCATGGCTCCTACCTGATAGCGTTCTGGACATGCTTATAATCTGCGGCAGCACATTTATGGCCTGTCCAAGGTCTGACTAGAATCAGACAAGCTACCTACCTTAGGTAGGTGTGCGTCAACTACTAATAATAATACTTTATACATCTCCTGTGCGACCAACGTCCCAGGTAGGATGTCTCATTGGGGGAGATTCACCGCCTGCCCGCAATTGGTGGGCGATTTCGGGGCGATATTTTTTTCTGCCCCTCCCCCACAACGGCACGCATACTTTCTAGACTAAACTAG
This sequence comes from Trichoderma brevicompactum, assembly GCA_003012085.1. NCBI lineage: Eukaryota > Fungi > Ascomycota > Sordariomycetes > Hypocreales > Hypocreaceae > Trichoderma > Trichoderma brevicompactum. The sequence continues at coordinate 23,568 of PXNZ01000037.1, forward strand.
GTGACTCTTCTTATCTGATCTTTCCCTTGCGCATTCTCGTTTCTGCTACTTTGGCCATTGCTTATTCAACTCTGCCGGGTCAATTGGACAGAAAGATCGTAAAATATGCTTTCTGCTGCCTCTGTGGCCCTGCGGGCCGGTGCTCGACGAGGTGCGCCCAGGGCTGCAGCTATCGCACCTGTGCCGAACGTCATCCGATACCCTGGCCTGGCTTGTCACAGGAGCATGTCAACGACGAGGTCTTTAGCTTCTCTTCCCTCCAAGGACCGAACTCGAGAGATTGTCGCCCAGACAATGAGCAGCATTGGCAGCAAGCGCGAGGCCAAGCTTTATCTTAAACTTTTCACTTCCGCCCAGAGATTTGCTGTCATCAAGGTCGGGGGCGCAATATTGTCGGAGCACCTCGGAGACCTTTGTCGAAACATTCTCCTGCTGTCCGAGCTCCAACTTTACCCAATAATAGTACATGGCGGAGGTCCACAGCTTAACCGCCTCCTCGAGGAAGCCGGCGTTGAGCCTCAGTTCGAAGAGGGTATCCGTGTTACCGACGCCAAGACACTTGGCGTAGCCCGCAAGCTCTTCCTAGAGGAGAACCTTAGACTGGTGGACAGGCTGGATGAGCTTGGTGTTGCAACCAGGTCTCTCAGTGGCGTCTTCATGGCTGATTACTTGGACAAAGACAAATGGCAGTACGTAGGAAAGATTACAAAGGTCAACAAAGAGGCGATTGAGAAGTCCATCGAGGCTGGATACATCCCTGTCCTTACATCCATGGCTGAGACCGAAGATGGCCAGATTCTCAATGTTAACGCGGATGTAGCCGCAGCTGAGCTTGCTCGTGCACTGGAGCCGTTGAAGGTTGTATATCTATCTGAAAAGGGCGGCTTGTTTAACGGCGAGGGAGAGAAGATTTCGCATATCAACCTTGATGAGGAATTTGATCACCTCATGTCGCAGCCTTGGTGCCGCTATGGCACGCGCCTCAAGATCAAGGAGATCAAGGAGCTTCTTGACACCCTCCCTAGGACATCCAGCGTTGCCATTATCCACCCCAGCGATTTGCAAAAGGAGCTCTTCACAGACTCCGGAGCCGGTACCTTGATCCGACGAGGCGACAAGATCCAAAAGGTGACTTCCGTCGCTGACTTTAAAGATTTGGATAAGATCAAGGCAAGCCTGATCCGCGACCGGGAGGGCCTCGATGCCGAAGCAACTGTTGATCGTTTTGTCGACTTCTTGAGGGAGAATCCATTCACTGCCTATTTTGATGATGCTCTGCAATGCGTTGCAATTGTTGTCCCCGCTGGCAAAGACCGCCCGATGGCTACGCTTGCTACCTTGGCCATCACCAAGTCTGGCTGGTTGACCAACGTAGCGGAGAACGTGTTTACCGCCATCAGGAAAGACCACCCTAGCCTTGTGTGGACAGTCAGTGAGAATGACGAGAACTTGACCTGGTTCTTTGAGAAGGCCGACGGTAGCTTCAACCGCAACGGAAGCGTTCTCTTCTACTATGGCTGTGATCTCCGATCCGATGCCTTCGCCCCAGTCTACGATGACTTTGTCTCTCACGGGCGCGCCATGTTGGGTGATTCCAACCTTGAGGACCGACTGCACCGTGCTGCCCAGGCTGCCAGCCAAGCGCTAAGGGGCCCTCAAGCTTGAGCTTATTCCACCTTCTGTCCTCCGTGCTTCCCGCCAAACGCAGCAGCATTGAGGATATCTACTACTACCCTTACCCTCCTCCTGGGGAGAAGGACGCTTCCAACGAGGCTCTTGCGCGTATTGCCGAAAAGCAATGGAGTGGAAAAGAGAGGCGGGAGGATTTATAATATTCAATTGCGGAGGTGAATGGGTTCTTGGGGTATTGTGCCTAACGTGTCAGGGGGGCTGGACCGGAATATGGCGGCCGGTTTACGGAGTACTTGTAAACAGTTTATTTATGCGTATATTGAATTTTTTTCTGCTGACTATCTGGTGTCCTCTTTGTAATTGTACCCACTAGAATTTTGAGCATCTCAGCCTCGTGCTGATTTAATTGTGCATGCTCTCGCTTCATCGATAATAACCCGACACTGGGATCATATTTCTACATCTGAACCGGGTTACTAGAAGGTCAGAACCTTTCTTTTCATAATACATAAAGTTTGTGACTTATCTAGGGAACGTATACAGCTGCCAAATGTGCCCGATAAAGGTGTGATATGTATGAAATGCGTTTGAGACGCAGGCTTGGTAGAACGTTTGTTTCATGTGTCACGCGGGCATTCGTTCCCTCTCTTCCATATACTGCTAGAGGGAGCCTTTGGATACATGCATGAGGTATGGAGCACTCAGCGGATGCTGCTGCTGCGTAAGGCCGCATCCATCAAATCATTTTGCGAGGACCCCTGCTCATTTGTTGGCCAGCGCCAGTACAAGGCGGCTATGCGCATTTGCGACCAACAGCTGAAGGATCAAGTGCTGGAGTCTGAGTGGCTGGGTCTCTGGGAGCAAAGAACGTTTAAGAGGAGACGAGAAGGCTCATTGCTGCCTGTATTTTGTTGGTTGAAAGATGTGTCAGGTACTATTTCATTACTCGCTTTCGCCGTCCCAGCTCTCTTTGTGTTTTTCTTTTGCGTGAGAAGTGAACGAGACGACCGTGCGCTGGCTTGGATTATGAAGCTGCGGCGCTGGCTGCGACACCAGGCATCCATCGTCGAGCCCCTTGAGATAGTCGGTTGCTGTCTGAAATGTATGAACCTGGCTTGCACACTATTTACGACGCTCCAGAGACAACCAGCGGCGTCCGCATTTCTGAACCGGGACTTGAGTAAGAGGCCATATAACCGCTAGCTGAGAAGAAAACCCTCTCTTACAAACATGACCTCATCTAGTGTTGTAGCCGTGCATGGCCTCAACTTCAAAGGCAACCCAAACCATGCTCGAGCCACATGGCACTCTCAGGGATCGGTATGGATCCGAGACTTCCTTCCACAAAGACTTGGAAGGCCATGCCGAGTTATGTTGTTTGCGTACAACTCCAGTCCTGCCAAGGCGGCGGTGGCGATGAGATTAGATGACCATGCAAAGATGCTGCTGCAATGTCTCGAGGAAAAGAGAAAGGTAAGAGGCTTTGCATCGTGGACAAAGAACGAGACAAGTCCGTGCTCTAATGTGATTTAGGATGCTCCGCAAAGACCCATTGTCTTTCTTTGTCATAGTCTGGGCGGCATTGTTGTAAAGTCTGTAAGTGGTTAATCACTGTGTTGGTTTCTTTGGGTAAAGATTTATTCGGCTCTTCGTCACTTACATATAATAACCCACAGGCGCTGGTCGAAGGCACTTTGGATCCAGCTTATAGATCCATAGTCAAGTCCACCAGACTTCTCGTCTTCTTCGCAACACCTCATCTGGGCGGCAACTACAGTGGCGTTGGAGACATTGCTGCGAAAATCGTCAGAACCGGCCTTGGAGCACCCAGCAACGATTTATTGGACGGTTTGAAGTCGGGATCCCGTGACGTGATACGACGATTTGAGCAGGCGCGCCACCTGCCCGACAACTGTCTCGTTATTAGTTTTTACGAAACGGAGAATTACGGCAGATTTGGACTGGTTCGTTTGATGCACATTGAAAAATTATTTGGATCATCTTTCCTTCTACCAACTTAATGCTCACCATTTCCTTCTTCTCTAGATCGTCGAAAAGGAGTCCGCAGTCATGAACCTACCGGAGGAGCGAGAGAAGCAAGTGGCTCTCAAAGCCAACCATAGCAAAGTCTGCAAATTTCCAACTGCAGATAGCTGTGAGCCGGTCATGGAGCTGATTGCCTCGCAACTTGAAAGAGCCTTGGAATTGGAAAGAGCCTCAAAGCCTAGCCGTACGTTATACATCTTGATGCTACGATATTGGTGATAATTTCCTAACTCTTCAGCAGCTGTGAACGCTCACTGGGTGGTAAATAAATTCCCCAATGCGCTCTTCACTGGACGAGATGAATTAGTGCAGAGAATTGTCGACGCTATGGAACCCGGCCACTGTGATTCTGAGATTTTACAGAAGAGGTTCATCATCACGGGTATCGGAGGCCAAGGGAAAAGCGAGGTCTGCGTGAATGTTGCAAGCAAGCTTCGAAATAAGTATGTGCTCATCTTTCAATCCACAATCTCTTCCACTCCTTTCTTCTATCTTGTATATCCCTTTCTAATGCATGATTTCCAGATTTTGGGGCGTGTTTTGGGTTGACGTAGCTACTGAGGCTGCAGCCGCCAGAGGCTTTACCAAGATCGCTCGCGCTCTAGGATCTGATGCTAAAGAGATTGGTGATATACGCATGCTTCTTGCAAACTGGCCTGCAGACCAGAACTGGCTTCTCATACTGGATAATGCCGATGATAACACGATAGATTATCAACATTATATTCCACCTGGGGCTCGAGGCGCAGTGTTAATGACATCTCGACTCCCAGAATGCGCTGTTTATAATACAGTTGGACACGTGGAGCTTGAAAATCTCAGCAAGGAGCATTGTGTTGAGCTACTATTGAACGCAATCAAAGTTCCCGAGCCCCTCAGAGCTGAATCAGTGGCGCCTGCGGTGGCGATAGCTGAGGAGATGGGATTTCATACACTTGCTATCCTGCAAGCAGGCGCCTATATCCAAACAAAAGAACGGACTATGGAAGAGTATTTAATCGACTATCGAAAACAGAAAGACGAGCTTCTCAGGTTTATCCCTTCTCAGGTACAATCGAGATACCGCAATGTCTGGACAACGTTCGAGATATCAGCTCAGGCTCTGCAGTCATCGGAAACCCAGCCTGCTCAGGACGCTTTGCAGCTTTTGGAAGTGGTATCAACTCTCCATCATGAAGATATCCCTCTTGGCTTCTTCCAAGATACATGGCGAGGGGCTAAGATGGCTCAGACCATCCCAGAGGAGGAGGAAAGACTCGACCGACTATCGCAATGGCATGTTTCACAACTTCCTGAATTTATGTGTGTTCAGGAAAGCAGGTGGGATGAGGTTCGGTTCAGCTTCGCACTACGTGAGCTCTCTTCATTAGCTCTCATCAAGGTCACCAGAAATGGGTCTGAGCCGACGCTCTCACTACACCCACTTATTCACAATTGGGCGACTATTCGCCAGGATGATGTCCGCCGACAGTCGCGCATTCAATCATCCGCCTGCATCATTGCGCTCGCACAGTACTCTCGAAATAAATGGCAGCCACATCTTGAAAGACTTGGACATCATATTACATCATTGATTGCTTCGCCGTTCCTGGCCATTGACAAACATAGCTCTGCAAAGATGCTTCAGGTGTTTCTACAAATTGGTATATTCCTCCGAGGTTTGAGATATGATACTGAAGTATCCAGTCTTCTCAGTCAAATGCTGCACTATTTCAACGCCACTCCAGAGACCCCTAGAAGGGATACATTGCCCCTCTTTTATGTGCTTTCACAGAATCAATACAACTTGGGAGAAATAGAGCAGTGTATAAGAACGATTGAGCATGTCCGCAAAATCCAACAGTCGGAACTTGATGAAAATGACCCAGATCGTCTTGCGACAGACCAAGAGCTTGCAAGAGCTTACAATAACACAGGCCAGTGGAAAGAAGCAATAGTCATCCTTGAGAATATTCGCCAGATTCATGAATCGCACTTTAAGCTGAGAAAGAATGACCCCGATAGGCTCAGTGTGCTAGGTCAGCTCAGCGAAGCCTATGAATCCAGCGGCCGAACGAGAGATGCCATATCGTTGTTAACAGAGGTGGTATCTATCGAAGAATCCGAGAGAGAGAAGGGCGATCCAAATTTATTCTCCTCAAAATATAAGCTTGCGACGTCTTATATGTCAAACTGCCAAATTGATGAGGCAGTGGCGATATTCAAGGAGCTCAATGAAGTTCAGACAACAAATTATTCCGACCGTCACCCCTTTCGGCTGGGTCCCCAGATTGGGCTCGCACAGGCCTGCATTGAGAACGGCCAGCCAAAGGAAGCGATAGATATTTTGGAAAGCATGCGCAATATGCAGAGCAAACTGTTGGAAGTAGGGCATCCATTACGCGCGGCCATAGAACATTATCTCGGTGCGGCTTACCGACATAATGGCCAGTCTGAAAAGGCTGTATCGGCCCTTTGGACGGCACTCAAGTTATCAAAGCATCGCGAAAACCATCCTCATCAGATAGCTATCCAATATGAGCTCGCCGCAGCTTACCGTTCTGATGGGCAGATTGCGGCTGCTATGGGGCTTTTGGAGAAGCTTGAGGGGCTTAAAGATAGCCCCCTGGATAGCGAGCATCCGATGCAGAACAAGATACGGGCTGAACTGGCTACAGTATACTTACTGGATGGCAAGTGGGAGAAAGCGATACACATATTGCAAAATGCCATTGACGTTCAAAAGAAATCCGATAAGGATCACCCAAATTTAGTAGCCCTGGAACAAAAGCTTGGAACTGCGTATCTCAACAACGGCGAGGTCAAAAAGTCAATCGAGATTATGGAGGGTGTGATGCAAAAGCCAGCACATTCCCGTGAATTGCCCATCAATCGGTTCGTGGCACAGCATCAGTTGGGCGCAGCTTACCTTGCTGATGGACAGATCAATGCTGCGATTGGCATCTTTGAAAAGGTTGTAAAGGATAAGGAAAGCTTTTTCCACAGAAAGCACCCCGAGAGACTTGCTTCCCTCCATGAGCTTGCAAGAGCCTACCTTATCAACGGTCAGGTCAAGGAGGCAATCCAGCTTTGTGAGGAAGTCGTTTTAATCCAAGCGTCAACTCTGAGCGCAGAGCATCCTGATCAGCTGAAGTCGCGGTGTCTTCTGGGATCTGCATACCTTGACGACGGCCAAACAAGAAAAGCCATAGATCTCCTTACGCAAGTCGATGAGTCGGAGCAACGAAGGGTCGGCGATATACATGCTGATCGGCTCCAATCACAGTATCAGCTTGGTGTCGCGTATATCAAAGCAGGCCAGTTTGACGAAGCTGTAACCATCCTCGAGAAAGCTACGAAAGCGGCAGAAGATACCTTTCCAGATGATCATCCGACACGCGTTGCAGTACGAAATCAACTTGCGAATGTTTATCTTCAAACTAATAAGATAGAAGCTGGCATACTTATCCTTGAGGAATTAGCAAAGCCACATGAGAGCTCTGATATGAGAAGAAGTCAACCGGGTCGTGTTGCAGCGCTACACCTACTTGGCTCAGCTTACACCAAGAGCGGCCGAGCTGCTGAGGCGGTGGCAATTTTCGAAGACGTGGTCAAGATACGCAGCAGCCTTGGCGAGAGCAACCCGAATAGGCTGGCATCGCAGCATGAACTTGGATGCTGTTACTTGTCGCTTGGGAGGCTGGATGACGCAATCAACGTGCTTACAGAGGTAGTTCGAGTTGAAGCCTCAGCAGGGGATCGAAATAATATTTCGCTAGCCATGTCACAGTCAAAGTTGGGATCCGCCTATCTAAAGAAGGGTCAAGCGAAGGAGGCTGTGGAGGTGCTAAAGTCCGCGTACGCTGTACGACGGAGGCACCTCGAACAAAACGATGCCGCACGCCTCAGTTTAGAACATGACCTTGCGCTTGCCTATCTAGAAAGCGGTGACGATAAAAAGGGAATTTCCATGCTTCACTATGTTCTTGCAGTCTCAAGGCAGTTTCTTGCGCAGAAGCACCCATTGCGCCTGAAAACACAATACGAGTTGGCATGCGCTTATATGGATGCCAACAAGTATAAACTGGCTATCCAACTTCTAGAGGATGTGATTTACATCAAGAGACAGCACCCAGAGGGCGAGTATCCATCGCTGCATGAAGTCCAAAATGAACTTGCCAGAGCATACAAGGAAAGACGTTGTAAGTGCGAGCCGAGGTTTTGAGACTAGGTATCCCCAAGTTACTAATTGACGTTGTTAGTTCTGTATCGACTTTTGATGAGTTTCGGATTAAGCAGTTTCTTAGATAGGATATAATAAATGGAGGAGCAGATTTTGTGTGGTACTGTCCGAAAGAATGGAATAAAAAGACAACAGTTTAGCTAGACTTGATATATTGAATATACCTGATTCCTCATCAGATACATAGCCTTAATCATCTTGGATGATACTCAATGGACGGAGTAAATATCCTAATTCATTTTCCTAAAGTCCTTATGATTATCTCCCAATATTAATGTTTCACCATCAAAGTATTGCGTATATACTACCTGATCTGCTCTGTAACATGATTAAATTTTGGCTGCTTGAATCCCGAAACTCATAATAAAATTTACATCATGTTGCGGAATTCTAACTCAAACGTATATTGTATCCACGTGCCTACAGGTAATTACCGAGAGATTCGAGTACCTCGGGTGGGAAACATACGTGACCCTACCAGGTTGTTCTCCGAACTTCCCGCTGAACTTCTCAAAACTGTCATGGGAGAACTTGGAAAGGAAGTTGTGAGAGATTAAGCACAGGGATACACCGGTCAGTATGCTGGCATAGCTGCGGAGCTTGTTGCAAATGTAGAAGAAGCTCCGAAAGGGGGTGAGTATTCAAGTTGTTGAAGATCATGACTCTTTCCCGAAATCTGATGAGTTAGGACCAAGTAGAACGTTGAGATGTCCCGTAAGACAGCTAGCCCAAACTAGCAGTGTGTCTACCTGTTATGGCGATATCTGAACGGCCGCTAGTGTGATGCTTAAATCTTAAAAGAAAACGGGAACGCAGCTGGATACTGATGAGGGAATGGAATAAGGATTGGGACATGGGTTTTGGCATGTTGGGACATCATACTCATCTGGTCCTGGGGATATCATTCATCCAGTTTAGTGATCAAATCCTATCATAAATCGTCACACTTGACCATGTTCCATTCTGCGTTCCTTACTGTAGTATTGTGGTGACCTCTGCTTCTTGTTCATCCCATCACGCCGTCTTGAGACGTGATAAGGTAGCTAATACATCTACAGGTACCCATGGCTACTACTTCTACGGAGTATCTATAGCCAATAACTCTACTCCGTGCCTATAAGCAGTATATCTACGCATAGCTAGCGGCCGTGGCGGGTGGATTAGGATTGCAAATATGTGTTTAGTGATCAGCTTATCGACCCGGCACTTCACTCGTCTAGCATATCCGCAATACATAGGATCGTCGGATCCGAAATCAACGGCCGATAGATTATTGGGTCTTATTATCGCGCTAATTATCGGCAGGATCCATCAAATTCATTCATTACGCGGATAGAGCAACATCGCGACAGATTGCTAATACAGTTGATTGTTTAGATATCAGTCCAGCGATAGTATACTCCGTATATAAACCATATTTGTTAACGCCGATGCAGAGTAGTACTCCGCATCGGTTTTATCATAAGCTCCATCCACCCCTGAGTCTCCTATATTCGTTAGTAATGTACTTCGTATCGTCCCAGCCGGATGGATGGCTGCGGACTCGGGCCCCGAAGGGTTTCATCAATACGTAAATAGAAGCCTCATCAAAGGCGCAGAATGGGGTAGGGAGATTTGCAACCACCAAGGTGGGGTTGCCGAGGCTTGAAAAGCGTTTGGTGCCGAGTCTGAGATTTTTCCAAGACAGCCCTCTCTATTATTGTATCCCGAGTAGTACTTGGCGGTTTTGCATGTGAAGCTATTATAGCTTGGCTGACTCAGACTTGGCAGAGCCATTGCAAAGAAGATGTAGCGCCATGAGCGCCGAAGTCCATGGCGTTTTAGCCTTTCAGTTCATGCAAGGTTAGTGAGAGCGGAGGGCCAACCATAACTTTAGAATAAAATGCCATCTGTTGCGCGTAAACTGCCATGACCTACTATTCCTCCAAGGCGCAATGTCATCAGCTGGAATGTCATTGGCCTCTGCCGCTAGAAGTGAGAAACTAACTTGTCATATCCCCATAGCGCTCACTAATCCGCCAAGGCCCATGGCGATGAAGCGTGGTGAGAATCGTACGTTGTACCTCGAGCCTCATTTTCAATTTTATACAGTAGTATCAGTAGTATCAGTAGTATCGGTAGTATCAGTAGGACCAGTAGCGCCAGCATTACTCTTTGGCACCTGTAACGTATTATACAAGGAGCAAATAAAAACTATGCGGCATTACGCTGAATGCCGCGTCAGGGATCGGTGTTTGCGCTTGGAAAGTTGTTAGTTGTGTTCTCCGTACTCCGTACTCCATAGTTGTGATCAAATTAGCTCTCCGCTAAGAGTGGTGGGGAAACGCCAAGCGATGCCAGATTTGGCTGCTTGTAAGAGACATCTGACGTATAGAACAATACTTGGCCACATCGATCCGCCGTTGGCTGTCTGGTGCATAGGTTATATGAACGGACGAAGAAACGAAGAGGGCAAGTGTAGGGCGCTCGCTGTCGTATATATCAGTCGGCCCCCATCGTTCTTTGTTTCACAAGCAGGCGTTCATCCGCAGGCGTGGCAAAACGACTGTAGCTGCTCTGTCACATAAAGTTGTCACAGAAAAAAGACATCGCCATGTCCATCACCGCGAGCGAGCTCGGGGCTCTTGTCGGTGTTGTAATCACTGGCACTTATATCGCGTGGTCTGTCGTCGAGCGAATCGCCCTCATCAGCACAAACCAGCATCTCACACCCTTTTCCTCCTACGCTTCGCTTGGCTTTGCTATTGTCCTGCTTCCCCTCTTCGCTGCTCTCCGCAGCAGGCACCATTACCTCCATGGCACGCGTGCCAATGGATGCAAGGTGGGAAGGGTATATCCTCATCGAGACCCGATCCTAGGCATAGATTTGCTGCGCATTTCGGTAAAGGCACTCAAGGAGCATCGACTGCTCCAGAAGTGGGATGAGCTTCTCAACGCATATGGGGGAACATATTGGTGCAACGCTATGGGTAAATGGATGGTCATTACCTCTGAGCCAGAGAATGTCAAAGCGATACTATCAACAGATTTCGAAGACTGGCCGATGAAATCGCTGAGACAAAAGATTGGCATATTAACGCTTGGCCCTCATGCCATCTTCTCCGTCAACGGGCCCGAATGGCAGCACGCACGTGCTATGATTCGTCCGAGTTTCGTGAGGAACCAGATCGCCGACCTGGAGTGCACAGATAGACATGTCAGCAATTTCTTGGCGAAGCTTCCCAGGGACGGATCCAGATTTGATCTTGACAAACTGCTGTATCATTTTACCATGGATGTGTCAACTGATTTCATGTAAGAAAGAAAGGCGTCTTTGTACTAGGGCAGTGCTTACTATTTGCAAGGTTTGGATACTCAACCTCTCTCCTGACATCTCCGACAAAAGAGGCTCTGGAATTCATGGCAAGCTTCAATTACACCCTTACCACTGCGACGAACCGCGCCCGCTTGGGGTGGCTGGCGCTCATACGACCAGATAAAAAGTTTGATGAATGCGTCAAGATCACTCAGCGCTTCGTTGACCATCACGTTTCTCAAGCACTCGGCCAGGAGAGAGAAAAGGAGAGACCGTATATCTTCATGAACGAAATTATCAAATCGGGAGCTTCACACCGTGAGGTGCGAGATCAGCTATTCTCACTGATCCTCGGTGGCCGTGACACGAGTGCCAGTACAATGGCTTCACTTTTCTGGGTCCTCGCCCGACGTCCGGATGTTGTAAAGAAGCTAAGAAATGAGATTGCTGAGCTGGACGGCCGAAAGCCAACTTGGGAAGAGCTGAAGAATCTCAGGTATTTGAACATGGTCTTGAAAGAGGGTTGGTATCTCCTTTCCCTTTGATACTCTGCAGCTTACTCAGCTCCTGATAGCTTTGCGACTCCATGCGCCCGTAGCAACCAACATGCGCACCGCTGAAAGAGATACCGTCCTTCCTAAAGGTGGTGGCCCAGATGGCCAGAGCCCTCTCTTCATCCCTAAAGGCACCGATTGCCGCTTCTCGAGCCACAGCTTGCACCGTCGAAAGGACTATTATGGCGCGGATGCGGATGAGTTCCGACCTGAGAGATGGGAGACACACCGTCCGGGGTAAGTGCTCTCCGATTAGAGCTGCCACTTGTAACTGCAAACACTGACAAGATCATAGGTGGGAATATATTCCATTCAGCGGTGGCCCACGAATCTGCATTGGCCAGCAGTTTGCCTTGACCCAGATGTTGTACTTGATCACGCGAGTGCTCCAGACATTTAGCGATATCCAACCTGGGGATGATAAGCCAATGCTACAGGAGATTGGCTCGACAATATCGATGGTACATGGATGCTGGATTCACTTGACTCCTGCATAGTGTTTTTGAAATGAATACTGGACTTTTAATTATGAGTGACCTGCAGAAGGAATTTAGGCCTAGGTAGTAAGTATAGCCTGATTATTCGAATAACTGGAATAGGAGAAAATATCGTATCATGTAGCAAGTCGAGTAGTCAATATCTGAGTTTGCACTTCAGAGCCTGTAGAAACTTGACATCTGATGCTTTAGGCTGTAGGATTTGCTTTTTGGCAGTGCAATATGAGCTGTTGTGGTGATAGAGAAGGTGTAAGCCCTTAGACACTCAATGTAAGCTCTAAGAAACAGAGTCGCATATCGTCATAATTTCATAATCAGTTATCCTTATCAAAAAAAAAAAGAAAGAAAGAAAGAAACCTAGAGCCATGATTCAGGTCAGTGGAGAAATACCATATAAGTCATACGGGACATATGATTGCAAAAAGAGGAGAAGATGAGGCTCTCGCAGTTGTCGCCGGGCTGATGTTGCAGGCGCTGCACCTTCAGGGTCATCACGTGACCACGCATTCAATCCACCAATGCTCCAGAAACGGTGATTGAGCTTTGGTGGGCTTCCAGAAAGCTCAAGCCTCCCTTTTGGGTCTCCCGCATTGTCGAGATCTGCCAATTCTCTGTAAACAATGGCGTCACGCTCACCATCTCGAGGCCGTTACCGGTCTGCTTCACGATCTCCTCCCCGATCCGACAACTCACGCTCGCCGCCCCCAGGCCAGCGCCGCCGACGCCACGATTCGCGATCACCGTCGCGTTCGCCTCGATCCAGATCGCGATCAATCACTCCGCCTCCGCGCCGCAATGGACGGCACAGGAGCGGCAGCCGAAACAGGAGTCGCGATCGTGTCAGAGACACTCGTTCGCCCAGCGAGAGCCCCCTTAATAAAAGCACCAAGGTTGGTTGTCCTCGAGCATGGTCGCCTGAAGCTACAGGTGCGGAAATGCAGTTGACTAACAGAAGCTGGGAATGCAACACAGATTGTCGTAGAGAGACTGTCGAAGAACATCAACGAGGACCACCTTTACGAGATATTTGGCCAGTTTGGACGCATCAAGGACCTTGACCTACCAATCAACCGAACTTGTCAGTTACACAAGGAGATACCCCCGACCCCTTACCATGACGATGACGCTGTTACTAACATTTGATGGATGTATTGTAGTTGGAACCAACCGAGGCACTGCGTATATCCTGTACGATCACGAGGCTGACGCCGAAGCGGCGATTGCACACATGCACGAGGCGCAAGTCGATGGCGCCGTTATCAACGTTTCCATCGTTTTGCAGCGCAGAAAACTGTCGCCCGCCCCCCCCACGGCTCGTCGTGGCGCCAATATCGACCCTCGAGTCCCCTTCCAAAGCTCCCGAGGTGGTCCGCCTTCTGGCCCTCTGGGCGGCGGCGGTGGAGGTGGTGGACGCCGTCGCCTTTCACCTGCAAGTCGATATGGCCCTCGATCTGATGTCTACCGGCCCAACTCCTTGTCTCCGGCTCGATCGCCTGGCGGTGCTCCCCCTTCTCGTGGAGGGGGTGGTGGCGCCGGCGCCGGCCGATACCGCAGCCGATCCAACGATTCATACTCTTCCCGATCAAGATCTAGGTCACCAGCACCCAGACGACGGGGTGGAGGAGGAGGTAATGGAGCAAGCCGGCACGATGACTATGATACCCGACGCCGCAGCCGGAGCCGCAGCTTCAACAGCGAGCGAAGCACTTCACGAAACCGGGGTCGGAATTATATATGAAAGGGGGAAAGGGGCTCCTTTTCTTTCTGGCGACATGAAGCTCAGGCTTGAGAATACTTTGGTTTTGATTTAACACAGAGGCGTTGGGAGCTTTGAGGAAAGGCATATAAGGGTCTTGGCAAATGGACAATAACATTGGGGGAACCGCGAGTTCTGCTCATCGTGCTTGTAAAGTTACAGATATCATGACGGCCCGATGAGCCTGGTTAATGGATTGAGTATGTAGGCGATTGCCTCTGATAGACGAGATATCACAACGTGAAGCAAGGATAGTACATCATTCAGTGTCGCAGAGTGGTTGTGAATGTTGCGGATCCATCAAGGGCCCATGTTGTGCTTACCCTGCATCTCCCTAGCTGATCTGTTTGCCATGGGAAAATCATTGATCTGTTCTTATCACGCCTTTCTCTATTTCGTAAAGTAAAAGTCACTCGAGAGTCGGTCATCTTGATGCGGAGTTTGGTGATATTGGAGCCCTATTGTTGCCAATTTGTTGAGTTGCTGCAGATGGATGATGTACTTGAGAAACTACCATTCTTCTAACAGCCATATATTTCCGACATGTAATAGTACAATTGCAGAATGATCTCATGAAGGATCACATAGAAGTAGCAAGAGTCTACTCCATACTGATATGAGTAAATAAAATCGGCATCAACACTGAGGACATTGATGCATGTATAAGATCGCTCGTAGGATGTTCTCTACTCGACTCTCGAATTAGGAGCATTTGCGTTCGGGGTCTGGCATAAGAAAATAAACCGCGAGTCCTGTAGCAAAACATAATTCATATCTAAATATCATTCACCTTTTAAATCATTACCTTGCCCATCATAAAATCCACCAGGTCGGCATAATGCCTCTTTCTATATAACCCAAGGGGAAAAAAAACCATATCCCCACTCATTATTTCTAATCATTCCATTACTGCTAATCCCAGAAAGGGTTAAGAAATCCGTTTCTGACATCTTCCTCATGCTCACATCGAAGAAAGGGTATATATCTATATGAAAGGAAGAAATCACTGGATTTACAACATCATTCCCACGCCAAGCAGACCCAGTGCCGCTCCCGCCGCACGGATATTCGCCGTAGCCAGAGCACCGGCGACTGCACTGCTCTTGGTCGTGAATATGCTCGTCGAGGAGGTGCTTGTAGCCGTGGGCTCTGTAGTGGTGTTGAAAGCTGTGGTTGTTACGGGACAGCTCACTGTGCAAGGCAGCGCCGAGGTGAAGGGATTGCGAGCCGTGCTCACAGGAAAAACGGGAGCCTGGGTAATTGCCGTAGGGTTTGGCATCGCAGCATCAGCGTCTGGGTTGAGAACATCTGAAATGAGGTGCATGATGCCGTTGGCAAGGAGAATGTCAGGCTGGACAATCTGAGCCGAGTTGACATATTTATTGTTGCCGGCTTGGCGGATGACGAGTGACTCGGGAGCCGTGCCAGCTTGGTTCTTTGCAAGAGTCTGTAGACGCGAGCCGTTGTTGAGGGCAGAGGAAACGAGGACCTGCCCGGGGACAATGTGGTAATTCATAATGCGAGCAATTGTCTTGGCATCGAGATGTTTAAGAGAGCCGCCGACAGATGTAAACGCCTTGTCGACTGGAGCAAAGATTGTTACGTTTTGCTCATAGGAGACGTCAGGCATAAGCTTGCCGGCATAGAGCCCGCCAAGGAAGTTGGGCACGTTGAACGCCTCGGTTGTGTTCTGAATGCGAGCCGGTGGGACAAGCAAGTTGTCAACCACCTGGATCAGGCCACCCTGAAACGTAATGTCGCCATCGACGAGAGTGCAGCGAGTGCCCATGCTAGTGGTGAAGACAACAGTATCGCCAGGCTGCTTGGCAATGAGGACGTTTTGCCCAGACGTCACGTTGGTATATCGTGAGCTAGTTAGAAGCGTGGGCCGGACATACGTCGGGCCAGTGTCAAGAGCAGCTGTTGCGACGGTTCCTTGAAGGATGTGGTATTGTAAGAGCGGCACGGTGGTGGCCTTGTCCGTTGGATCCCATATGCCATTGAGGGCAGTATAGGGAATGTTTTTGAAGGCTTCATTAGAGGGAGCAATGATCTGGTAGCGGCGGAGTTAGTTAAAAAAACGAATATAGAAATCAGATGAAAGTCAACTCATGAGAGCTGAGGATTCAAGTCTGAAAGGTAATCACACATACAGTTACGCCCGCATAGTTGGGAAGCTGAAGAAGAATATCTGGATATTTCTGCAAACGCGTATTAGCACCAATTGATTGCTCCAATGATCCCATTGAGAGAAAAAAAAGGTTATCTGAGACTTGTTCCGCTTACCTGTATGAGCGCATAGTACGTAGATAGATCTTTGTTGCGAGCTAGCACACTCCCTAGATCCTGGGGCTTGGTAGCTGCTGACATTGCAGGTACCAGCAGCATCGCCAGAGCCAGGAGTCTTTTTGACAGCATTGCTGCAAGATGGGTTTTGTAGAGGAGAGAGATAGAAGATTGATGCCGTTTCTGAGCAGCTTCAAGGAAGTCTCCCAACGGCAAGGAGATGAGAATGTGCTAGCACAACAACACCAGCACCAGCCGTAGGTCTCCAGCAGATTTATGAGAAAGAAGTAGGCTAGTGACAATGAAATCTCTGGTCACCGTGGAAAACCCAATTTTCTCCTGCAAGTCTAGACGGAGAATAGAGGAATTGACTTTAAGGGGTTACTAATGGCCCTGTATGATAGATAGCCTGACAGTAGTGTATAAGCTAAAGTTGAGCTGAAATGGACATGCTGGATCATTCTCACCGCAGCAGTATTATAGCAGCGGAGAAAATAGGCGAAGGCTATGGAGAGGCTGGTTTGCCAATAGAAGGATACTTTGAGTACCTACCTGGTAGAAGCATGCAGCAACGCGCCAGCATACGGAGGAAAACGTACGGCCTGATACTTGGACGATGTGAGCTGGCAGCATGCAAGGAAGTTGGATAGATATCGGTTGGTTGATTCCCTGAGCACGGAGTAGAGCGCCAGCCGCCATTGGAACTTCCTGCTTACTGTAGCACCGTGTCTATTGCAACGTGGGCGATCCTCCAGACTGGTTGGAGATGGTGCTCCCATACGAGGTTCCTGGATGATCGGCATCGCGGCCTCTCTTCTTGGCCCAAGGGCTGCACCGCGGCCGGACGCAAAAGCTAGCCTGGCGCCAGCCTCCAGAGGCTTGGATGAGCCTTGATTGGCCTGGATGATCTTCTCCTTGCGTGCAGTACGGTAATCTATGACATGGCTGCTGCTGATGCTACCTTGCCAGCTGAAAGTTGTGACCCGACATTCCAGTATGGCATGGGTGTTGTGTTAGTGCAGCGACTACGGCGTACGGCTCATGCAGCATCACGAGAAATTTGCAAATAGAAAAAAAGAAAAGGGAAAAAAGCGAACAAAACAACGGCGATCCTGGCTGAATACACGATGCCAAAAAGGAATGCGGCTGCGTCGGCGATGCATCCCGGCAGTAGTTTGTGTGTGTGTTGGCATGGAGCCCTTGCAACCGAGGATACGAGCAATAAGAACAAAGAAGTCGCAACGCGATGCTACTAAACACTAGTAAAGGAAAAAGCTATCCTGCTGTGTCAATGGCGCTGGCCATCTCAACAATGTGGTGCCACCCAATCGCTGCATTGCCTTGCGATGTGAGCAACCCCTGGCAGTTCCGGCCTGCATCCATACGAGCCCTGATGCATCACAAGCGCGACCGCAAAAGCGGAACTCGTTAGGATTCTAAAGTAGCGCTGCGCTACTGGTGCCGCAACGGCAGCCTGATGGAACAAAAAAGACGATAAAAGTGATGCCATCAGGACATGATCCCTGTATTGCCTCATCGGGAGCTACCCGATCTCGTCCGAGTCATGCTCCGTCACGCCGTAATATTATGGAGATTTCGGGTTGTGGGAACGGAAACGAAAAGGCTATGGATAAGGGTTATGGATACCGGTGAGCCGTGCTGATCCACCGCCGTTGCCAGCGTGCAGCCTATGAGGTTCAGCTCTGCGCTGTGTTCAGCGATTGAGAAGGCTTCTCAACATCTCTTACGGCGACAAACCCATGCATGGCTTGTGGGAAACGTGTAAGATTGGGAGCTCTCGGTCAACAACAAGAGAGATGGCTGACATAGTTCTCTGCAGTGAGCACAACATACACGGAACCTTTGAAATGATAAGACAAGACTGCCTTGGCGCCATTCACTAGGCGGCGTTTCTGCCATCATCATGCGTGCACCGCGCCCTAAGCCGGGTTGTTATCTGGTAGTAGTACAAAGGCGTGAACATTGAGACGTGGATGGGATAGGATGGACGACGACAATTTGGCTTGCGTCCTGGGTGTCACTGAGAACATTATCAGGTAACGCAGGGCTTCGTAAAAGTATGTGGCGCAAGTGCCGCTCTCGCAAGCAGCCGCCAAGTTGATGCAATGTATGTATCACCACCAACAAGTTGCTGATAGATTGCATCGGCAGTTGGCAGCATTCGGGGGGCTGAAAGATCTGTGCTCTTTGGCGCCCAAGGTTCAAGTGCTGGCGTCTCATTGCCAGCTGTGTCTTTCGGCCTGCCATCCGAGGGCCGTACATTATCTCTCTCAACTGAAACATGCCACGACATGCGCCGCAGCGATACGAGAATGGCAGACTGCGAAGGAGTGGTTGCTTGAGTGAGACATGCAGCCAACAAGAGGTCGAGGACGCTAGTCGTGCTGATAAAAATAGAGCCGGTCTCATCAATTGGTTGTCGATGCTGCTTTGTGGTGGGGGGCCAATGGCCCTCTGTATTTGCTGATCCCCGCGCCTTTGTCTCCCTTTGTTCTTCTCTTTTTTCCAAGGCAGGGATGAGATGATGAGTTCTCAGTATCGCCGTATATCGGACCATCTTTTTCCTGCGGCCGCAATGCGAGTGATGACCACTGTATTTTTACAGATGATGTATTGTAGAGATTTGGGCAAAAAGCGCGGCCAGTGCCAAGTGAGCCCCCCACAAAGCGGAGCCAAACCGTACTTTAGACTCAAGTCTCAGCTGTCACTAGCATTTTGCAACACTAGACATGTCTGTCTCAGTCTATGGCCATCTCTAGAGCAGCGAGAGTCTGTCTGCGCATAGCGCTCTCGCGTCATCCAGAAAAATCGGAGGTTGAATTGTCATCTCGCCAAGCCGGAGCCCACTGCCGGGTTTGGTCAAGCAACTGTCTTTGTCTGGTTTCCTTCTGAGTGGCGTGTGAGGCGCACTGGTTGTCCAGCAACGCGTACTTGACCATAGATAAGAAGGGAACCTCATGTCTTTCCATTGTATCGCCTAAAAGGCAAAATATAGATTTGTTGAGCTTAAGTTGCGGCTTTCATGCTTTCCACGGGCCAATTCAATCCCTTTCAATGCTGCTGCTGTTCGTCAGCATCACATCTCATCAGTCAGAGAGGCAAAAGTGCAAATTGCTCGAATCGATCAGCTGAGTGGAGCAGCTAGCCACGGACGGCGTCTAGTCCTGCTTGTTTCTTTTTTTCTCTTTCGTCACTCTAGCGGTCCTGAGCAGCTCCCATTGACCGGACGATAGTGTGTGAAGACCCAGTGGTAGGGATGTAAACATTTTATGTGTTGGATCTAGCGACAAGTAAGTTTAGTAGTGGAATATAGATGGCGTTAATAAGGGCAGAGGTGGGAGCTATAACTTTTTTTTCCTTGTCTTGTGATTTCTCATCTATAGTGGACACAGCCTTATGGTGGTTGTTGATTGAAGGATTTAGTTATCGCGATATGAAAGGTTGAGTATAGGCAGGGCAATCAATTTGAGTTTTGTGCCTGGGTTATTAATCTCATCATACATACCTATGAAGCAATAAGTCCGTACACGATGTCATTAAAGAACGCCGACGGTCCCGAGCCCATTGATTGGGTAACAGTCCTCTTAGCATGGCTGCCTTGACGAATTGCGTATAGTCTCTAGGTCATGTTGCTCCGTACATACTGCGCGTTCTACAGCTACTTTGGTGTGAACCATGCGTAGATGGAACTTTGGCACGGCCATTTTTCTCTGGCATCAATTTACCCGGCAAGGTTTCCCACGTCTTTTGAGCAAGCTAGTCAGCGCAAAGAGGGAGAAGGTGCAAAAAAGGACCGAGAAAATCCTCTGTTCTCCTTTGGAGCCCTTCTTTTTCTGGTCCGGCCTCTTGGCAGCATTAACGCGGATGGAGGGGGGTTGTCTGCTGCGCTTTGGTGGTTTCCAGCGGCGAATCCTCGCCATTACGAGGTCTCCAGCATCTTAGCGACAGGATTGATCTGTGGCTACCAGATAGCGCCGTCCAATGTGCCCTGGCTAGTGCAAAAGCGGGAGGAGTAAAGACAAAGATGTTTTTTTTGGGGGGCCTTTGAAGGAGCAAGGTTCAGGTGTTGACTCTTTGTGGAGGGAGGAGGAGGAGGGGGGGAGGCGTGTTGCTATCCAAAGGCGGTGAGCGCAGACGGGTGACAGGGGATCTTCAGGCACGGCTCGAAGGGAGAGGCAAAGTGGCGCAAGAGGCACAGTGGAAGGAGGGGCCGGTCAGTGCTGGCGTGAAGCCACAGCGGCATCTAATCGCAGCCACATGTTGCTGCTTTTGCGCCCTTTGTCCACTCCAATCCACTTCCCGGCTTGTGCCGCTGGAGCCAGCGTCGAGCTGCCAGGGATGCGCTGGCTTTTAGCGCTCAAGGGAGGCGGATACAGGCACCGGCCTGACGTTCTAGCGCTTGCAGTGTTCGGTGCCAGCGAGGGCGCGGGAACATCAAGGGCGCCTGTGGGCGCTGATGCGAAAAGTTTGTTCGCTTTTCCAGAGGGCAGCTCGGCTCTACGGCAAGGGAAGGGACTATTTGCTTGGAATTGGCGTGCTACCACTGAACTCTCAGACTTTGTTGTACCGGCGGTGGATACGGCGGATGCAATAGATGCGGCTGATCGATAGTCGCAAGCAATACATGTGCAAGTACGGAGTATGTACACAGTCATAACAACTTAGGCTACGAGCCAAGGTCCGAGCCTTGGCGCTGCACGACGAAATGGCATACAATCGCCATTGCTATTGAGGCGCAAATACTTGACATTCTTTATAGAAAAGATGGCCAGAGGTCATGAGGACGCTTCTCTCGCCAGCAGGGTCGCAGCGGGCGGTGGCCGTGACGAAAAAGGAAATTCATGGGCGGATGGATGCATTATTGAGTTATTGAGTGGCCGCAATGGAGTTGAGGGCATCAAAACAATCAATAGGATTTGGGGCTGGTTGCCTTATCTCCTGGTGCTCCGATGCCTTGCGCTGGCGGGCATCTTCTTTGGATTAGCATTGTTATGCGGCCGCGGAGAAATCGTAGTAAAAAAGCAAGGTAAGATCTAAGCATACAGCACAGCGTTAGCCTTGCTTTACTAGTAATCTTCTGTTTTCCTTTGCCCACGCTGGCCTTGATAGGGCACAGCTGAGCTCTGGCTTTTGGCTGTGTGGGTGGGGAGATGGGCCAGCAAAACAAAAAAAAAAAAAAAAAAAAAAAAAAAAAAAAACGAACAGCGACACCACCTGCATGGCCCCCCAAAAATGCCCACCAAAAATCCCAGCTTTGCAAGGGGCGGCATCTTGGCACACGCCCTCAACTCCGCCTGCGAGTCTCGATATTCCAGACCCTGCACGAGCAGCTGCAGGCTCGGAGAGGCAGAGGCAGAAGCACGGTGCACAGCGGCATGGGTGGTTGGTTGGTGTGACTCCGCTGGAAGGGCCGGGCAGTGCTCGCTCGAGGAAGAGGGAAAAAAGCAATCTTGAAATCGAGCTCAGCACGGCAAAGTAACACACGTATGTATTGATCAATGGACACTACCGGCGGCTTGGTCCAGTGACTGAGTATTATTACCAGGCCAGAGAAAAGCCATCGCTTCAGCAGCAGCTGAGACGCTCGAGTCTATTCTGTTGTTCGGCTCTTCTTCGTAAACAGCCTCTGCAGTCCCTCCTTTGTCTTTCCCTCCAAGTGTCCCCCCAGAGAGCACTACCCATTTCCTTTCTGTTTCTTCTAGCTCTATTGAGCGTGTCCCATCCTCGATATATCCTGGCTGAGCAGCCGTCTGTTATCGGCATATCAAAAGCCGGCTCATTGTCAAGAATCTCGAGTCCCAATACGTCACAGCGGGCCTCTTGCTTGCTCTGATAAGACGCTGAATCACAGCTTGGCCACGGCGTCTCTCTCCCTCTCTTTCTCTCACACATACACATACATACACAATTCGACATACCTCTTGCGTTCGCAATGGAGCAAAGCGACTTTGGGCGACCTCCCGTCGTCCCCTCAGCTGCAACCTCCAGCGCGCCAACGCCTCTTCGCCCCGGGACTCCCAACACAGAAGATGGCAGCCGCAACATGTTTGATGGGACCGATTCTGCATCAAATGCGCCGGGGGCCGGTACAAATCCCTTTGTGAGCCCCGATGCCTCAAGGCCGGCCTCCAGCTTTGATTCCTCCAACAGCGGCCCCTTCGAAGGAACCGGCCAGCGATACTTTCACTCGCGAATGGTCAAGAAGGGCGAGATTGAAAAGCCCTGGCTGGAAAAGGTTGATCCCAAGGAGAAGTGGGTGACCATCCTGCCCCTCATTGGCATTTTTGTTGGCCTGTGTATCTCCGGCTTCTTGATCTGGGACGGCATGCGAAGTGTCGTTCACCACAAGTACTGCCCGGTCTTGGATGAAGACTTTAGCAACGGGCTTGATCCTAGTATTTGGACCAAGGAGGTTCAGGTTGGTGGCTTTGGGTAAGTAAATGCTGCTGCATTCTACATATCATTGAGTTGATTGCTAATGAACGGCGATTAGCAACGGGGAATTCGAACAGACCACTGGCGACGATGGAAACGTCTATGTTGACGGTGGCCATCTTTTCATCAAGGCGACGCTCCAAGATGCCAACCTCGTTGAGAAGAACAATGTCATCAACTTGCTCAAAGATGGCACTTGTACCTCCAAGGACTACTACAGCTGCGTCGCCGCCACTAACACCACCGCCGGAAATTCCAGCATCGTCCCTCCGACCCTGTCTGGTCGCATCAATACATCAAAGGGGGCGAAGATCAAGTATGGCCGCGTTGAGGTCACTGCAAAGCTGCCTGTGGGCGACTGGCTGTGGCCTGCCATCTGGATGCTGCCTGCCAATGATACCTATGGTCCCTGGCCTGCTTCCGGCGAGATTGACATCATGGAGTCTCGCGGCAACAACCACACCTACGCCCAGGGCGGCAACAATATTGCTTCGTCTGCTCTGCACTGGGGTCCCGACCCGGCCAATGACGCTTGGTGGAAGACAAACAACAAGCGCCGGGCTCTGCACACGACTTACAGCGCGGGATTCAACACTTTTGGTCTTGAGTGGTCGCAAAAGTATCTCTTCACCTACATCAACAGCCGACTGCTGCAAGTCACCTACACCAACTTTGACAAGCCCATGTGGAAGCGAGGCGGGTTCCCCGACTCCACCTCCAACGGCACCAGACTGAGTGACATCTGGAGCCAGACCGGGCACGACAACACTCCGTTTGACACCGAGTTCTATCTCATTCTCAATCTCGCTGTCGGCGGCACCAACGGCTGGTTTGAAGATGGCCAGTCTGGCAAGCCTTGGCTGGACCATTCTCCCAACGCCAAGAAAGACTTTTGGGACGCTCGCGACTCTTGGTTTCCCACCTGGACGCAGCCTCAACTGGAAGTCAGCCGCGTTGTCATATTGCAGCAGTGCGACGGTAACGAAGAGTTGTGAGCGAATTCAAGCATTTCTGCAGCGAAGTTGCAATTCATCTCTCATCCATCATAGGTATTCATAGACACGGAGTGGAGGAATAGTATAAATCTTTCTTTAAACAGAATTGTTATTAGGCAGGTCATTTACGGTTGGAGACTCTACAGTGATGATGGGTTGTTTGGTAATAGGGATGGATGGGGTTTTATTGGGCTATTAGATATGCAACAAGGGTCAATAGGCGTTTGGAATGAATATCCGTTGAATTTGTTTTTTATAGTTAAAAATGACTGCATTTCTGTATCTAATATAATACTCAACGCAGGGAATCGTAGTATTTTGACATGAATGCTTGGCAACATTTCCATCACTGAAAGTTTGGTGAATTACAGATTACAAGTTTGGCACTCCAGTAAACACTACAAGCCAAATCACCATAACCAAAAACGGTAATGAGAGGTCACTTGTATCAAGATACGCCGATGCGGTGTAGGAAACAAAGAACCGAACGAACCGCGAACCAGGGAAGGGAAGGGAGGGGAGGGGAAAGCAACCTCTTTGAGAAAGGCGTCTTCGCTGGCATATGACGTGCTATTTCTCTTATTTCATTTGATAAGAATTATTGGATTGGGCTTGCATGTTTGCCATTGGTAAGGCTGCATATCAACCAAGGATGTAGTTGCAGGGAGAGAAGGGGCCAAGACCTGTCTATCGATGGACGGATGCAAAGGCAAGGTTAAGGGCACAGACAGGTGTCCCGTTAGTATGTTGGGTTAGGTTAGGTTTAGGCTGGGTTGCTAAGAAATCCTGTTGCTCCCTACATATACATGTTCCGTTGGCGAGGAGGTGCATGAAGCTGAAAACAGGGATGTAGATAAGGCTGAAAAAAAATGTCAAGCCAGCACATTGGGCTTATTTTCTGTACTTTTTTTTCTTCTTTCTTTTTTTCTTTTTTCGGCTTTGAAGCTATGACCCCGTTTTGCCCCTGGTACCTGAAAAAGCCAAATGCTATTTTTTTTTTCTCTTGTTCCTTGCTTTATACAGTCTTATCTGCCGCTGTGGCGTTTTTTGGCTTCATGTTATCTTACAATAGATTGTAACTGAGACGTGCATTATCGTTCGTCTTACCGCCACAAGAAACCCATTCACACTTTCTAATCTACGCCCGTAATGTGGTGACCAACCAGAGGAAGAGACTACCACTGACAGGTAATATCCAGCCGATCATCTTTTAGCTGCGGAAACTAGGGGATTGGGCGTGGGCGTGTGTTGGAAAATCCTCCGAATGGTTGCAGTAGTCCTTCTCCCCTATTCTCTCAATCTCTTCGTCTACGACTTCTTCAGCCGCAGGAAAACTTCAATAGTAATCTCGGGTACTAGTTCAAATTTTTTTCCCCTGATAGTTCTCTAAGCTTGTGATGTATGTACATGTATCTTACCAGTAGTCTTGCCAGCAGGTTTGCTTCTGGGTCCGGAAAGGACGGCACTGCAGCAATACATTGATCTAATGTGCGGCAATGCATGAACACGTTTCAATGTGTAAGGATTCTTTTGACAAGGAGCTTTCCAAACTAGGAATTAAACACGGCACGGGGAACACGTATGCGGTATGGGAACACAATATCATGTTCAGGGCTTGCATGGAGACAGGTCGGCGGCTATGTGATTCGTTTAGCGAATTCAATAAAAGCAGCCACAACGGAGAAAATTCCATGCCATGTTTGAGCTGAAGGGGGGAGGGGGGTTATCAAGTTACATGACGTTTAATTATCAATTTGCTCTTTGTGCTTGGCAAGTGGCACAAGCATGGAATATCCGACCGAGTCTTGATGAGTGCAAGCGCGAGAGTCCTATTGTGTTGCTGCGTTTATCCGTGGCTGGTGACCCCCTTATCTTTTGAGACGTCCACGTTGGTAACACGGATACGTAGGGACGAGTGATGCCCAAGGCTGCTGCAGGTGCAAGCGGAACGAACAGGTTTTTGTGTCTTGACAAGTAAGGGGGCGGCTGATGCAGTCTTCCATGACATTGTGGCTTTCTTGGCTGATGGAAGGAAGATTACCGCAGCGTTTATACGGCACATGGCAGCCGCATGGAAACATGGAAGGTTAGAAATGTTCCGTGCGTAAAATGCACAAGACCCTTTTTGCAGGAGACCCTATTCATGGCACTCTGAATGGGGTTTGTCGTGATGATCGTAATGTCGTATTCTAGGACCACGGCCTTTGTCCTACACACCGTACTGCCTGATTAAAGTTCACATAGATGTGCAATTCGTATAGCCTAAGTTAACGCATAGGTAGGTAGTAGATGGAGTTGGTTGCTACCACGACGACCTTCAGCTAAGCCCCCGTGCTCAACTGGTGGCCCACGTGCACGCAAATCTGGGAAATGATTCGCAGATTTTGACAAATACCAAGCTGCAGATAACATGCAAATACTACCATTCCGGGCTGATGGTACTGAGCTCGGATATGCTTTCTGTGGGAAAAGTCAGTTGAGACCATGTCGATGCGCGGTACGGCTTTGCAAACAGAGCGGAAAATTTACCCACACAAAAGTGGAAATACGAAGGCCGTGATGGAGATGCCCAAAAATAGCTTACTATGCATAGACCAAGCGCATATTCCATATCATTATGCGCAACAAGACAGCCTTTTACGGCATCTGATTTGCAGGTTGGCGCACTCGCCACCCACACCACGGACTGCTCTGGATGCCGTGCCTGCTACGCTCACGATAGGCTTCGTTTAAGTCGACAGGTGGAGGGCATGCTGTTGAAGCAATTGGATAGCCGCATCGGCCACCGTCTCTTCCTACTGACCCTTTCCACTCCTGCAGGGCAGACTCTGCTATTCGCCAGCCTGGCAAGCGTCGTAAGCAAAAGCAAACCACGGGAAGGGCACAGAGTAGCGCTGCGATGGATTGTGTTCTCGACCCCGAGCAAGGGGTACGGAGCTTGAGGGATGGATTGGATTCTGGCTATCTTTGCTTTTTGATGCGCTGCTGCGGTGGCGCCGGCCGTGCGTGTTTGGCTGTCCTGAATCCGGCTTGCAGCTTTGGTGCGGCTGCCGTCAAGGATCCAATCGGGCATCAGGAGCTTGGTGGCTTGCTCAGGTGCAGCTCCAGCATTCATGCTTTATCTCTAGTAGTCTTGACACCATGGAGCTATCGACGGATTGCATTCTGCTGTCTTGCTGACCAACCCATCTGCATCGACTTTGAGTAATCTCGCCGGTGTCTCACAGATTAGCACATTTTCCGATACGCTCTCTCGTGCGATCTCCCCAGCTGCTCCGATAAGACGGAGGCGCGACTGCCGGGAGACAGTTTGCCCTAATGTTCCGACCCGGTGCCGCGGATTGTGTCAGCCACCGATGGCTCTGCAAGCTTTGCTCACTGGGAGGGATCGAACGGAGCAGCAAAGATGAGTGCATTCAGGCGAGCCAGTCTAAGATGCGCCAACTATCGGCGCTAGTGCTCTAGATACCGCTCTCGTCGCCGCTTTAACGGCTTGGTTGGCAGAAAATGGCCCACTCTTTGTTCGCTGAGGTTCCGTAAGGGCCTCTTTTTTTTCTGCCGGGTTTTCAACTTGCTAAACGCACGCCCTCCCCCTTCCCTGGCCCACCGCCTTATGTACGTGAATTTGCACCCAGGAAGCGGATGGGCGATTCGCCGAGGAAAACTAGAGGCGAGCGCGGACTGAATCCATCTCTGGAAGGGAAACCAAAGCCAAAGCCAAAAAAAAAAAGAAAGCCACATCAATATCCACTTTTGCTGTCGCCATGGTATCGAGAAGCAGAAGCCATTGAGCTTCCAGTGCTCAGCCGCCCGCCCGAAGCGCTGTAAGCTGGTTCCGACTTCAGCTAGCCAAGGCCTCGGCAGCGTTGAGCGGGGAGAAATACGTCCGGATTACTGGTCTGTACGGAGCACTTCATACGAGCTGGCTGGCTTTGGGTACGAATCCACAGCTATTGTGACCATGCCGGCGGCTGTTTGGAAGATGGGCCAACCTATGGCGGATGATTCCCACAGAGGCAAACATGGAGAAGCACTGTCTAGTAAAGAAAAAAAGGCAACTTGTGTTCGCAAGTCTCACCATCGGCGGTTGCGCTCCGAGCGGGCGCTGGCATTCACGACATACGAAAGGCATAAACGAGTTGCCACTTACAGGCGGCCAAGAAGCAACTACGCACTAGGATCCGGACCAAAGTTCACGATCAGGCCAGGGGAGAGCTGAACCGGCCAACGTTAGTACTTGTACGGAGTAATGACGGAACCTCTGGACATCGTACAGATTACTGAGCAAGGGTATGCGTTACGGAGTGGTTGCTGGACCCGAGAAAAACGTGGGCAGTGGTCCGGGGTCCATCAGCAATTGTCTCTCACAACAAGGCTTTCTTTGTCGAGAGGGAGGGTCTCAGCCAGCTGTCCTCCACCCATTGTTACCCACGAGGGGTTGTCGTATTGGGGAATGGCCTGTCCTCAGAACCTGGTCTGAGGCCGTCCGGAAACCTGGTACCTCTCAAGTCAGACCTCAATCTGTCGCGCTCTCACCAGAAGCCCTGATTTGCTGCCAAAGATTGGGCACAAACTCGAGCCAGATTCTCTACCGACATGTTGGCCTGCTGTCGTATCATCCTGACTGGCAGGAGCGTCCTGCCGCTTGGCGTGGCGTCCAAGCGTCCATCAGCTTGCTCTTGTTCCTCAACATGCCCACTCCCACTGCATCAATACGTCCACCTTGGCGCATGAGAGCTGCAGCTTGTTGCGCCTACAACCTTGCATCGCCAACCACACCCCTCCCCCC